>JAFMPE010072201.1:0-28948 GCA_024759925.1 Ficus religiosa
TTTTGTGTTTTTTGTTTGTTTTGTTTAATTTTTTAAATACTTTTGTTTTATTTTATTTTATTATTTTTTACGTTTTTAGCATGTATATAATCTGATAAAAATTTGATCTTTTTTTTTGGGTTAAAAAAAAAACAGTACACAAATGAAAAATCGGATCTATTTTTTATTTTGTTATAATTTTTTCGTTAGGGTTGGTTTTTTCCCCTTCTTTTGAGTCTAAAAATTTTTGTTTCTTAATTTTTTCTTTTTCTTTTTTTGCTTTATTTTGCTTTTTATTTTTGTTTTAATTTTTTTTTTCTTTACATGGGTATGACTGGAGAAGAATTTTTCTTTTTCTTTTTTCTTTTTTTTTTCCTTTTTGCTTTGGTTTTCATCTTTCTTATTTTTATTTCTATCGTCATTTTCGTTTTACATTTCACTATTGGGAGAAATTTTGGGAAGAAATGAAGAGCTGAAGAAATAGAAGGAAAAATGTGGTATGTTTTTTAGTTTTTAGTTTTAGTTTTATTATTTTGTTTGAAAAAAATAAATATTGATTTTGATTTTTGATTTTTGTTGATTTGTTTTTCTAGATTGTAATAACAATGATTCAAGATAATTGTATTCGAACTATGAAGAGAAATATCGAAGACCTCTTTTTATGTTTTCCCTTTATTACTTTTTTTGGTTTTGTAATTTTCCCACCCCGGGTAATTTTATTTTTTTTATTACTGTGTTTATGATTGCATGCCGTTTTGGAAGTTTATGGTTTGGTTTTTAAATCATAGGTGTTTATTTATTTATTTTTTTGGTTATTTCATTATGATATTGGTATTTTGAATTTTATTATGTTGTTTGTGTGATTTTATTTTATGTACAGATGGTGTTATTTAGTTATGTTTGAATCAATGTAAAGCTATTCAATTATTTAGGTCTGTCAGTATTTCATGTTACTTATCATTGGTAGTTTTTTTGTACTAAAGCATGTTGTTGTATTTCTGTTGGTTTGTGTCACTTAATTAATTTTTTTAAATTAGAATTCTTTGATATGTCATTTTTTTATTTATTAATTTTTTTGTAAATGCAGCTCTGTTTTATGTAATAATTGTGTTCTTTCTTTACATTTGAATGAGTTGTTTAAGTTTTTGATTCTTTAAATTTCTAAACTTTTCATGTTATTTTTTCTTTGTAGCTTTCGAAACTGATATATTTTGCTGTGTTTTTGTTGATCTGTCCCATGCATTTTATGTTTCTGAGATAATTTTTTCTTATTTGTAATTGTGTTACTCACTAAAATATTTTCATCTTTTGCCAGATACTATTGGTTTTGTTGGGCTTTCGTATTATTTAGTCACAATTACATCAATTTTTACAGTTTTTTATTGTTTAGGTTTCCAGATGTTTCATTTTGCTCCATATTTGCAGTTTTTATGTTGAGATTATTTAAGGCTTCTAAAATATCTTCTGTAATATGTAAATATAATATTTCATCTAGCTGTCTTTTTGTTGATTTGTCCCAGACATTTAATGTTCTGAATTAGTTTTTTCTTATCTGTAACTCTGTTACTCACTAAAATCTCTCACTATTTTTAGAGATATTATCCGTTTTGTTGGATTTTTGTAGTATTTAGTCACAGCTACATTAATTTTTATAATTTTTTTATTGTTTAGGTTTGCAGACGTTCTATTTTGCTTCATATTTGCAACTTTTGTGTTGAGATTGTCTACTGTGTTTTTGCTAATTTGTACCTCCTATTTAATGTTTTTAAATTATCTTCTGTGATCTATAAATATATTATTTCTGTGATTCTGATATTTATTGTGAAATATCTCTGGTTTTCTTTTAGTTTTTACACATGTAGCCCTATTATTGATAGTTTTGAATTATATTTTATGATTTGTCATTTGCTAATTTGCTATAAATCTATTTTTTACTCATAATTGCCTTTTTTTTTTTTTTTTTTTTAAAGATATGGCTCTGTTGTATTTATAATTCCAGATTTTACATTTTTCCTATTGACATAAAAAATTTCTTTTTTATTTATTTATTTTATCTCATTTACTAGAGCGTTTTGTTATAAATAGAGTATTTCTTTACTTGTTATTTATTCTTATTTTTAACAATTACTGTTTCTTCTATATCTTGCCCTGTACTTTGCTTTGACTCTTCTTTAATTCTCACCTAAAATCCTTTACTGCTTCTTTTGTTACCATCTGATAATCAACTACTCTGTTTTCATTCCTTCTTAATTGCTACCTAAGGCTCTTTAATACGGTTTTCACTGCTTCTTGAGACTCAGTTGTTTTTGCCTGTCATTTTTTTTGTGGTGAAGTGGTTTTTCATCAAGGTACTTTTCTTATTTATGTCTTCTTTCTGTTATTAATGATTGATATTTCTTTATAATTATTATTTGTTATTGATGGTTGAGTTGCTCTATTATTTATTTTCTACTGTTGATGGTTGGTTTCTTCTGTTACGATGATTATGTTAAAATTAATATTATTTGGTTCTTATGATTTGTTATTATGTTATTATGATTTATTTGTATAATAGTTTTTTGTTTTTCGTATCAATCTTTAAAAAAAAAAAAGTTTACTTTCTTTGCTTAATATTATTGATTTTGTTGTTGTTTTTTGGTCATATTCTATATATTTTTTTTTTTTGGTCATCCTTTTGTTTTATATGTTGGTTTTGTTTTTTCTTATATTGTTACATTTTTGTTTTGTAACTATTAATAGTTCTTTTCTTTTTCCTATTTTTGTTTAATTCAATATAAATGTTCTTGTTTTTTTGATATCTTTTTATGAGTGTGATTTTTTGGTGTGCTTGAAGATTTCATATTTGTTTTGTTTGTTATTTGTATATTTCTTGAATGTTTTTCCTTTATTGCTTTACTTAACTGCATACTAAAAGGAAGAGTGTGGTTGCTATTCTTTCTAGACTATGTTAACATTTTAATATTTATTATCATTCTTATGTATTATAATAGACAGGTTTAACTTTGATACTGTGTTTTCCTTTTGTTTTTTTCACTATTTTTTTTCTTTCCTAAACAATTTAAAATATGTTTTTCTTTCTTTATTTTCTTTAAGTAGACAAACAGCTCATTTTTTCCCCCATTTTTCCTCAAGTTTTTATCTCTGATTGTTTTACTTTCATTTAAGAAATTTTTTTATAAAAAAATAAAGCTTGCAATGATGATCTCTATTAAAATATATAATAATGCATATACCAGATTTAGTGTTTAATTTGATATATTTTGCTCAATGTAATATCATTATTAACATGCGTTAGCTAACTGATAAGTATAATTTGGTATTTTTATTGTTACTGTGAGTGTTTGGGATTTATATAGATTTCGATTTTCTATAATTTATTCTTTTTTATTATATCAATATCTATCATATTCCTTTGCCTGTATTACTTCTATTTTCTGTTACTAATTTTTTTTTGGTTACTTCTGTTTTTTCTTTTTATTTATTGTAAACATTTGCTAAAAAATTTTTAATATATGCTCCAAAACATTTCACCTGGTAGCCAAAAACGATGTCGGACTATATTCCAGTTAGTGTTAATGCGTTTTTTTAATGATAAAAAAAAGGGATCTGAGCTTGCTATAAAAAACTCTTTATATTGATAACATATATTATTTATATTTACCATATGTTATTAGTATAGAGTTAATTTCAAAAATAGCACCTGTATGGATTTTATAAATAGCACCATTTTTTTTCCCTTCATTAGAATCACCATCACGTCATCAAAGCCTCTGATATGTGGTGCCCAACAACATTTAATGTATGCCAAATTCTGGGTTTACCCTCAACTCCCACCCGCCCAAATATCCCTCTCTCTCGCATGCCCTAAAAAATTTTTTCAAATCAGCATCTACAGTGTTTTAGAGAGAGAAACTGAAATCTAGCGAGAGAAAGAGTTGCCACAGGCCGAAACTGCTCGGAAACTATCCGAAACCACCATGAAAGCCCTTTATAAATTGCTTGGAAGTTTGTGAACGTTGGAGAATCTTCTAAAACTACCCATGTAGAAACCCGCGAAATTGACTGAAAAAAACATTACTCCCAAAAAGAAGTCTCTTCGAGCAATGGCTTTGACATATAAAAGGCCATCGGTAGAGAAAAGCTCTAAAAAACCGGCACCAAAGAGTGAGAGAAGGGTGACCGGGGAATGGTTGAAGAGAAAGCATGGGGAAATCGAAGATAAGGAATCAAAGAAGCTGAAAAGTGCCGTAGATGAGAAGATATCGAAAGCTGAAGAGATAAAAATGTTGCTTTTTCGTTTTTGCGTTTAAAAAGTTTGCATTTATAATATTATTCAGTAAGAATGTGCATTGTACTTGAGGACGTTTGCATTTTTGATTGATTATGTTTTAAAAAAAAAATTTTACATTTTTATATGTGTTTTTAATGAGATTCTACATTCTAATTGATTTGTTGAAAAAATTTGCATAAAATACATAAAGTTTGTATTTTTATCTGATTTTGTAAATAAGCGCAAAGTTTGTTTGTTTGGTATTTGAATATTGAGAGGAAAATTTAGTGTTTTAGTTTATATAAATATCTGGTTGCCGAAGGTGTTTGGGTTTTTGTTGATGTTTGGTTAATTGTAGGTGATATCGGAAAATACGGTTGGCTGGTTATTTATTTTGAGATCATCTTGTAATTTTTGAATTGATCATTTTTATAATGACTTTCTAGTCATAATAAAAATTACTCAGATTTATACTATTTCCGGCTAGTCATTTTTATGATGACTTGTTGGTCATTTTTATATTGACTTACTGGTCATTTTTATGTTGACTTGCTGGTAATCAATTAATTAATTAATTATTCAGATTTCTGTTATTTTTCGTCGGTAATTTTATGATTACTTCTTAGTCATAAATATAATTACTCTTTTATGTTACCACTAACATTACCGCAGGTTCAATATGTTCGACGCATATCGGAAAGTGAAATTACCCGGGCCAAAATTAATAATTTCATTAACATTACGGAGACATGTAATAAATTGAAACAGTGGCTGTCACCCCGACAGTATGAGGGTGTGATCCATCAGCCATACATTCAATAGTTTCTGAAGTTAAATACGCTTGGTCGGGCTAGGCAGGTCTTCCACAACATTATAATGCGTTTGACGGATGACTTAGGATTGTGTGATGCTCTATGGTTTGAGGTTGGTGAAAAACTGGGCAGATTTTCCATCAATGTTAGTAACTGGCATGAAATGTGTTGGGTCTACTCATCTCACACCGGTGGTCGATAAATGATTAATGACAAGATATTTTTCAACATTGAGAGGTGTGTCAAGAGAAAATTTGGAGCTACAGCTGTCGAATGCAAACTTTGACAACGACGATGATGTTGTTAAGCTTAGCCTACTATACATGATATTTTGCGTTTCTCTTGCAAATGCAAACTCCGTTAAAATAGACCCGAAGTATTTTGCCCTGGCCGATAACTTGACTGAGTTCAATGCTTTTCCTTGGGGTGTGCTCTCATGGGAGGCAACCCGAGCTGCAATCTGTAAAGCAGTTGAAAATAGACCATCTTCAAAGAGAAGACTGTTAAAGAAGTCTGACAAATTTCATTACAGTATTACGGGCTTTTCTCATGCCTTACTCATTTGGGCATATGAGAGCCTCCCAATGATAGCAGGCAAATTCACCACTAAGTACGTTGAGGCCATTCTACATATGCTGTCACGGATCTCCGCCGATAATGTAAAGTTTGATGATGTGATGTCGGCTTTTACCGCTACTAGTGAGAAACAGGTAATTTATATACTTTATATATATTTATGTTAGTAGTGTCATTTACAAGTGTTGGTCATCTATATAATGACCGGGTGGTCATTTTTGCATTAAGCATACCGTTGTTAGCATCAATACCAGTGTCAGTCATTTACATAATGACAGTGTGGTCATTCTTGTGATGACCATACCTTAGCGTGAATACTATTGTGGGTCATCTACATAATGACCGGTGGTCATTTTTGTATTTACCATACCGTTGTTAGCGTCAATACCAGTGTCGGTCATTTACATAATAACCGTGTGGTCATTCTTGTGATGACCATACCTTAGCATAAATACCATTGTGGTCATCTACATAATGACCAAGTGGTCATTTTTGTATTTACCATACCTTTGTTAGCTTCAATACCAGTGTCGGTCATTTACATAATGAACGGGTGGTCATTCTTGTAATGATCATAGCTTTGCTAGCGTGAATACCATTGTGGGTCCTCTACATAATGACCGGGTGGTCATTTTTGTATTGACCATACCTTTGTTAGCTTCAATGGCAATGTTGGTCATTTACATATTGACCATATCCCGTACTAATTGTTATTAATATCAAATGTGTGCAGCCAAAAGTGTTTTGTTATGATGCCCATTGAAGAAGAGTTGAAGGACTCATGTGTTGCATAGCTATATTTGAAGAACCCCAAGGTTATGCCTCAACTACCTCGCAAGACACCAATCACTCAACCGAGCATTGATACAAACTCCGAGTCGCGGGAGTTTCAAAAAGAGATCCGAGGACAGGTGGATTCAATGAACAAAAAGTTAGAGGATATTAAAAAGGGACAGAAGAAGTCCACGAAGCTCTTGCGTAAGGTTCTCAAATTGTTGTCCAACATGAATGACAATGTTGAGGGGAAGCACCCACTGCATACCATGTTAGCAGCAGGCACAAGATGAATGTTCAGACCGATGACTTAGATTCCTTGAAGATTGATTCGAATGACCTCGGCTCTGGCTAGCAAGATGATGTCTTCATTGACTCTAACATCAGTGCTGTTGCGGATGTGGGTGTGAAAGCAGCCATGGAGTTCTTTAATGCTAATAAAATGATTGTTTGTAGCAGCCATGGGTGATGATCACATGCTAATTTATTGATATTGACCAACTAGTAATTTATGTAATGAATATTTGGTCTTTTCTGTAATGACCCATGTTAATACCAGTTGTTGCATTCCCCTTTTGCAGAAAGATGTAGAACATGAGAAAGAAATTGCAATAGTTGAGTGTGACAAGGGACAGAAAGATGAGGTAATCCTGAAAATGTTTGTTGAGTATACCTTATATGTAGATGATCATTTCGGTCTTCCATAACTTGTAATTTCTATTTATTATGACCTGTTGTTGTGAAACTATACAGAAAAAATATAAAGACCATTTAGAAGGAGATGAGGGAGAAGTGAACGAAAAATCTGACTCCATTTTGGGGAAAAATCTGACTCCATTTTGGGAAAAAAGGAGGAGAGAATGCTTGATTCGTTGAACGAAAAAGAAGAGGAAAAAGATGATAAAGAAGCCAATGGAGAAGAGGAGGAAAGAAAGAATGAAGAGGCAGCCAATGAGGAGAGCATCAATGATGTGGTTGTTACCATTTTCTGTAACTTACAAACATATTCATATTGATTATTTCCTAGAGTCAAACTTAATTTAAACCCGTTTCACATTTGTCATTTATACATCCTTAAGCAGAAGGGGTCCAGACTATCAAGACTTGGCTAACAGCGGTTCGGACCTATGATTAAGGTTGGCTCACCATCCCATGCTCTGACTAAGCTTAACTATGCCCTCTCACCGGGTCTCTCAAATGAATCTCCAAAAGAGAAATAAAGGATAAATAAAGGATTATTGAAGAGGACTCCTCCAGGGTAATTTGGTTCTAACAAATAAATGTCATTTCGCTTTGAAAATGATATTTAATAATGTCATTACCAATTTAAATATTTTAATGTTTAGGAAATGGCCTCCCCGATACAATGTTAAGTATGAGACATCGGCCCAATCCCATGACCTCGAATTCGTGGCGGTTGAGAAAAAAAAGTTGGTTTTATGAGTTAGCAACCTCTCCTGTTTGGCTTTGGGATGAAGTAAGTAGTCTAATTGATTTTTTTAGAATCCATGTTCTAAATTTTTGTTAACCTTATGTAAAGAAGGTACTTTGTTTGTTGACTCGTAATTTTTATTTGCCATTTGCTGCTGGTTTGTTTATGCAGCACATCGACGTTGTATTCTACTATTTGAGGAAGAAAATCATGCAGTTTCCCAAACTGGTACAACGAAAGGTGACAACGGTAGACATGTTTTTTAGTGCAAAGATTGGTTTATTTTGGCGTATCTACAAGAAATCACCAGATAATTTTGATTGGGGATCATGTGATTCTTTAATGAAGATCATACTTGGCGTTTGTGTCCGATGTAGTTTGTCATGATTTGAGGTGAACACTTTGCTAATACCAATACACTTGGATGAGTTGAAACATTGGGTATTATTAAAGCTCGACCTTACAAACTAGACCATTGAGGTGTATGACTTTCTTCATCATGAAGGCCCTCACAATTACAAGGTCTAAGAAGCATTGGAATGTATGTCAAAGTTTATACAATGTTGGCTGATAGGATTAATTTGTTCGAATTCAAACCAAGAGAACTTCCGGGAACTTACCCAATACCAGTCACCATCATGCAAGATATCTCTTGACAAGAGAATGTGTTAGTTAATGTATTGAAAATGTTTTCATATGACATTCTTAACTGTGATAATTATGTGATTTGTGATTCATTCTCATTCGTTAAACAGGGGTGACTGTAGAATCTTTATAATTAAATTTGCTGAATGCTTGATAGAAGGGAGGGAAGTCCGTTATTGGGTTATTGAGGACGCATGCAAATGTTTCGGGAGTGGCTAACATGTTACCTGTGGTGTCATGCAAATAGAAAGCTTCAACATAATTATAAAAGTGATGAGGATGAGGATATGATGGACTTATAACTAACTTTTTTTTTTCTTTGTATGTCCATATTGTAAATAGCCGCATTATTTTATTCATTGTAGAACATATTTTTAGATGTATATGGTATATTGTTGTAACTTGTAATTGTTAACATGACAATTTGACCGTAGGCGTAGAGGCCACAACGAAATTGACCAGGTGGTCATAATTGAAATGACCATTCCTGTAAAAGGCCCAAATTGTTATCTTATGATTATTTTGTGTTTTTTTAACCCCTTTACAAAGAACGCATGTTAACTCCAGTGTGTATTTTAGAATCCCTGTTGATCCACAAAATTTGTAAATTTTTTTGTTTGACTGTAGGCACAGAGGTTACAACGGAATTGACCAGGTGGTCATAATTGAAACAACCGTTCTTGTAAAAGGCCCAAATTGTTATCTAATGATTATGATTATTTTTTTTATAAACCCCTTTACAAAGAACGCGTGTTAACTCCAGTGTGTATTTTAGAATCCCTGTTATGATCCACAAAATTTTTAAATTTTTTTGTTCGACCATAGGCACAGAGGTCACACTGGAATTAACCAAGTGGTCATAATTGAAATGATCGTTCCTGTAAAAGGCTCAAATTATTATCTTATGAGTTTTTTGGATTTTTTTTAAAAAAGACCCCTTTACAAAGAACGCGTGTTAACTCCAGTGTGTATTTTAGAATCCCTATTGGTCCACAAAATTTGTAAATTTTTTTGTTTGACCATAGGCACAGAGGTCACAATGAAATTAACCAGGTGGTCATAATTGAAGTGATCGTTCCTGTAAAAGGCCTAAATTGTTATCTTATGAGTTTTTTGGATTTTTTTAAAAGCCCCTTTACAAAGAATGCGTTTTAACTCCAGTGTGTATTTTAGAATCCCTGTTATGATCCACAAAATTTGTAAATTTTTTTGTTTGACCGTAGGCACAGAGGTCACAACAGAATTGACCAAGTGGTCATAATTGAAATAACCGTTTCTGTAAAAGACCCAAATTGTTATCTTATGATTATTTTTTTTTAAAACCCCTTTGAAAAGAATGCTTATTAACTCCATTTGTATTTTAGAAAACCTGTTGATCCACAAAATTTGTAAATTTTTATGTTTGACCATAGCTACATCGGTCAAAACAGAAATGACTAGGTGGTTACAATTGAAATGACTCCACCAGATAAAGTCCCCAATTTCAAGAAAATCCATTTTTTTGGACCATTAACATTACTTTGGACACCTAATTCCATAAACCCACAAATGTAGTACTTAGAATAAAGGCCATAAATTTTTAATGTCAGTTATGCGTATCTTCGGTTACAATATAAAATTAAAATTATTGATAAATTCATCACATAACTTTGCTGTGAATTGTTAACGATGTCTGGGACCTTGTTGTTGGACTTATGTGTAATGGTACTGAGTTAGTACAGGTTTACCAGTTGTGTCCATAACCATTAAATCTATCATACTGAATAGTCTCCTGTTCTTCACCTTGGGATAAAATCCTACGAACCCTTGGCCTTCCGGGACCACACTTTGTCTTGGGAGGACTGACAATTTACGATATGACTTCTTCAGAAACATCCCAGCCCTCTGCACTGCCAATCGGATGGACTACAGGTGTATAGTATGCATAGAGATAGTCTTTCATGTAGTAATGAGAGCAATAATTGTATGGATAATTTGTCGGTGGGTACAAA
Organism: Ficus religiosa; assembly: GCA_024759925.1. Taxonomy (NCBI): domain Eukaryota; kingdom Viridiplantae; phylum Streptophyta; class Magnoliopsida; order Rosales; family Moraceae; genus Ficus; species Ficus religiosa. Next base: position 10,480 of record JAFMPE010072201.1, read on the forward strand.
TGGCAATTGCATGAGGGCAAGGAATTTGATCGACTTGTAATAATCTACAGGTATAGGTCCTTTCACCCATGTTCACAATCCAGGTTTGGGCAGCATTGTTAGTGACGGCGTACTCAAACTTATCAGCTGGCCAGGGCTGTAACAAAGGGAAGCTGAAGACATTAGTTTCTTCAAAGTCATTATCAACATTAGTGCAATGTCTGTTATAAAATTACCGATCATTACAAAATTTAGTGTAAGTCATGTTGTGGTCATTATCATGTACCGTTACTATTAGTTTTAATGAGAAGTGTGTGCGAAGAAGTTTATCTGCTTAGGGGGCTAATTTCAATGTTATTTTCAGGGCCTCTTCACGTCTCTCAACAAATCATCTTTGGAGTAGTTCCTTTAACCATTCCACCATGAATCCCATGGCATTAATCTGGCTTTTTGATCCACACTGTTCAATGACTCTGCAATGTTAGTTGTCATGATTGCATACCTCCGTCCATTGAAGTATGATTGCGACCACTTTGAAGGATCTGCCTGCAAAAGATATCGGTGCATGTCGGGGTTATGATTACGGATGATTCCATATGACGCCGGTGTTCACTGACAAGATAAGCCCTCGATGCACTATCAAAATAGGTCTTCAAAGGGTCTTTGAAATCTTTGTACCTCGTCTTCAAGTTTGCAGCCAAGTGTTGAACGCAAATCTCGAAGGTAGCATCTAGATACATAATGTTGGCTACATATTCGATACCCTTATGCCTATCAGCCATAATAGCAAGAGACTCTTGCGTGCCGATTGAATCCTGTAGCTTCTTGAAGAACCATTTCCATGATTCATTGGTTTCCGACAGAATGATACCAAAAGCGAGTGGAAATATGGAGCTATTTGCGTCATGACCACATGCTGCAAGTAATATTCCTCCAAACCTGGCCTTTAGTGCTGATCCATCAACCACAATTACTGGATGACAATGAGGCCAACCGTGCTTCGATGTAGATAAGCACATGTAGAGGTATTTTAACCAATTTTCTGAGTCGGTCTCAATGTGAATGTTGGATGCATGATTTTTTCTCTTAACCATTTTAGCCCAGGCAGACAGAACTATAAAGGGCCAAGAGAGGTCATTATTAAAAAATAATTACCATGTGGTAAATATATAAGTTATTATGCCAGTCATTAACATACTAACGGATAATGGGATTTACCTTTGTATGACTTTGCATCATCGCCCCTCAGTCTAGTCAGTGCAGCTTCCCTCCCTCGTCATACTTTAAGATAATTGAAAGACACTCCAAATTCGTCCTACATGTCCCGCATTATTTCTCGAGGTCTATGTAAAGTATTAGTCGGATCCAAGTATTTTGCCTTCGCACACTCCCCAATCATCCAACTCTTGGCTTGACGATGATGCCCTTGAACGATTTCAATTGAGCAAGTATGGACGTCATTGTACCTTTTCAGAATAAACAATTCATTACCTCTCATCCTAGTTGCACGCAATTGCCATGGACATCTCTCATTATCTATACATATCATGTGTCATAGAGTATAGTTCGACCTCTTCACATTGAATTGGTAGTGTTTACTCATGACATTGTGATGAAGATGGTATTGTAGTAACTTTTTATCATCAAAAATACAATTTCTACGCATTGTGATAGGTGTAAAATTAGCAACAACTACTAAGCCTGAAAAACTATCACTACTAGGTAAATTAACAGATTAAGTTCTAGTAGTATTGAAAATAGAATGGGCTCTAATGCTTGAAGTGATGCTCTTCTCATTTGAATGATGAGCAGTAGCCGCAATATTCAATTCCCCGGCATTACAATCATCATGGTCCATGCATAAGTCATTGTGCAATAATTCATGTTGCTTTTCAATTCCATCTTCCATGCGCAAATCCAGATTTAATGTGGGAGAAGGGATATGAGGAGGGCGAGGAGAAAGGATGATAAGATTAGTGTCATTTACAGGTTGCATAGATTCATCACTTTGTCCACCATCCCTAGAAGGTTGAACGTCTATGTGGTTGCTTTCCCCTACCTCTGGTGGTATCGCTTCGGCCGCATACTCATTCAATACATTGATGCTAATTGAAAATTTGCTAAGCACATTGTATATCTTCTTCACATCCTTTAATACTTGTATGTAGAAATTAACATCAGCATCACACTGTATCCTCACAGGAGGCATTCCAGGTTCAATAGCATATCTCATGACTATAGTCTTGTCTCGGCCCCTAATTCTAATAATACTTCTAACCAACTCAATAAGACCAACATAAGTGTGGTAATAGCACCAATATTCCCTTCATTTCACCACCAATATATCTCAATGCGCCGTCTCATTGACCATTATACTTGATGAAACCACAAACCTCGTCCATTCCTAAATGAAATAGCAACAAGTTAGTCAATATTATATTTACGTTATAAAGAAAGGGAAAATGCTGACATATATAGACAGAGGACTTATATATCAAAACTGGTCATAATGAGAATGACTGGGTGATCATTATGAAAATGACTAGTTTTGTTCAAATCTCAAATGTTAGGCGAAACGAAAGTTAGGCATATCCATGTATTTTCCCTTTTATACACAACGTATGACAACTCCAATTTCTGTTTTAAAACCCCTGTTGTTTCATCAATTTCACTAGATTTTCTATTCGCACATATGTCACAATAAAATTGACATTTTGGTCATTATGAAAATGACCATTTTTGTTCAACTCTTAAATGTTATCAAAACTTCCATTTGTCGTTTAGAACCCCTGTTGTTACTCTTGTTTGTCATTATGACAATGACCATTTGGATTAGACTATCAAATGATATGCAAATATATATTTTTTCGTTATGGTTAACATCATAAATTCCATTTGATAAAAATATTATTCACCAATTTGGTCATCATAATGATGACCAAACGGTCATTATGTTGTTTACCATTGGTAGTGTTGAAAATTTTTGGAACAAGAATATTACAATAAAAGACCAAAAAACACATGAAATCTATTTTACTACCCACAGGTGCTACAGGAGACCAAGATCTTACCCTCAAAAGTTTAACACAGTAATTTTTTAGATTATAATTCAAAACACAAACCCATTTAAAGCATATAGAAACCAATAAAACCAAATAACAAGCAACATTACCTCAGATTTGCACTAAGATAGAACGAGGCTGATGGGAAGTGGGAAGAGTTTCAAATGGATTAGGAGCAGAGCTGGTAGCTTCGGTTCAACTGTGGTGAGGATAGAGAGGGTGAGTTGAACATTGTCATGAACAAAGATAGGGAGAGATTTGTTGGACTTAGAGTGAGCTTAGATCTGTGGTTAATGGTGCAGAGACAGTGCGTAAGTCTAGGGTGAGAGAAAAATAAGGAAAGTAAAAATGAGATTTAGAACTATAATTATATATTGTTTTGGGGGGGGGGGGGGCGAGAAAGTGGGAAAAACTTCAGTTTAGGGTTGGCTGAGGGCATACTTGACTTTTTACATCCACCTCAAGAGGCTTTGATGACGTGGCAGTCCTAATAATGAAGGGAAAAAAATGGTGCTATTTTTAATAATAAAATCCGTACAGGTGCTATTTTTGAAATTAATCCTAAAATATTACAGGTTGATAATTTCTCAATAGTTATTGTTGTTTTATTTTGATTCCGGATATTTTCTTAAAATTTCTCTCACAATAGTTATTGAAGTTTTTTTATTGCTAGTATTGCTTTTTTTTTTTTTTGGTAAAAAAATTGTTCATTTTTAATTTTTTTTATTAGCCGGGAGTTTTTTTAATTTATTTAACTTTTATTTCTAACTATTTTATCATCATTAAATTTTTTTTTTTTAAAAGTAAAGCTTGCTAAGATGATTTCCATTGAAATATATAATAACGCATATACCAGATTTAGTGTTTAATTTGGTCTATGTTGCTGAATGTAATATTATTTTTAGCATGTGTTATATAACTATTGAATATGATTTGACAGTTTTTATTGTTACTGTAAGTGTTTGGGATTTATATAGATTTTGATTTTTTATAAACTGTTCATTTCATACTAACATCTATCATATTTCTTTGCCTATGTCATTAATATCTCCTTATAGTGTTCTTTTTTCTTACTTCCGTATTTATTTCCATTTACTGTAAACGTTTGCTAATTTTTTTTTTTTAACATATATTCCCAAAAATTTCACCTGGTAGTGAAAAATGATGTCGGATTATATTGCAGTTATTGCTAATGTGTTTTGTTAACTGTAACACCCGAAATTTTTATGGCTTATAATTTCCTTTGAGACAAGGAAAAATTTAAGATTGAGTCATGTATGTCGATTTAAAGTTCATGATATGAGTTAAATAATAGTATAAGTTTGAGTTCTCGATTAACTAGTTACAAGACTCAATAATAGATTACTTAGCCAAGCATAAGGCCTTTTAAGGAAAAAGGCATAATGAAATTTCAAGATTTTATGTTGGTCAAAATTTAACCTAAAAAGTCAAAGGTTGACTAAGAACGGTCAAAGGTATGACTGTACAGTAATATGATAAGCAGTATGGGAAATATACTGCAAAAACCGCCTTTTCGAGCAAGATAACAAGAATAAGATATGAGACCACCATAGAAAAATCAAGCACAATAGTTGGAGCAATAAGGACTAAATAGTTTCAAGTCCTAAGAAAAATTTATACGTAGTCCAATTTTATGCAGATAGATTTTGGACTACAATTCAGTATGATAATACTGTTTTAGGACAAAACAGTATTGATATTATCGAAGTTAGTAAGGAAATGGACCGCATAATTATATTAATGGATTCTTGGAGTCAAGTGGATAATTATGCAAGAATTGGAAGCCAAGTAGCTATATCTTAGCCGATCACCTGCAGGGACTAAATTGTAAATATTTTATCCTTAGGGGCCAAAGTGTAATTTTTAGAAAAGTTAGTAATAATGATGTAAGCATGATGATGTCATGATGACGTAAGCTTGATGATTTCATGATGAGGTAAGCTTGATGATGTCATGATGATATAAGCATGATGATGTCATGATGATGTAAACATGAAGTAATCAAGAAACTTGGCCTCCAAGGACCCATAATGGCCGGCCACATGTAGGGGTATTTGAGCAAATATTTTGCTTTTAAGGACTAGAATGCAATTTTAGGAATAAAAATAAATCCTAGTTCAAGGATTTTTTGGTAATTTTGAAAAGTTCAAATCACCTATAAATAGGTGGAAGGGGGTGGTTTTTTTTGTTCACAAAAATGTGGAAATGCCCCAAAATTATGGCAAAATTTTCCCTCACTATTTTCCCCTAAAATCCGAAACCTAGTAAGGAAGAAAGCCAAAAAAAAAAAAAAAAAAAAGTGAAGTGAGAAAGCTTGGTGGTGGTGGCTGGACTTGGTGGGGAGCTCAAGTTGAGTGGCCAAAAATTTTGGAACCCCATTTGGAGGGGAAGGCCGGTTATGGAGGGTGGCAAGGAAAAAGGGAAAAGTTGGAATCAAGCCACCTAAACCCTTGAATAGGTTAAGGTAAACCTCTAAACCCTTAAGTCTTTTATTAAGTTTGGAACAAGATGTTTATGTGTATGTTTTTCATGTGATTATGGCCGAAAAGTTGGAACCCCAATTGGAGGGGAAGGCCGGCTGTGGCGAAGAGCAAGGGGAAACAAAGTTTAGACCCAAAACCTAGCACAACCTTTGTGTTGATTAAGGTAAATCTCCTTTGGCCCTAAGCTTTTTAAATTGAGCTTCAATTTGGAGATTGAAGTGTATTTTCAAGTTGGTTATGTAAGAGCATAAGCTCATTCTTTTATTTTCATGCAATGGGTGTAGTGCTTATTATGTGCTTCATTAGGGTGTCAAGGTCTCAATTTATGTTTTGGTGCATGATTAGGTGATTATGGTTGCATGATATTAGGGTTTGCATACATGTCTTTAAAGTGTTTGTGAAATGTCCCCAATATGCTTAAGAAGTTGTAGATTATGCATGTTTATATTTGAGCTAGATTAGAAGCTTGAATGATGAATGGTGATGCAAACCAAAAGTTTTGCTAACCCTAGCTTGGTGCAAGAACACCCAAGGGTTTGCCTTTGCATGAAAATGTATGAATGTATGCATGATGATATTTTATGTTAGAAAGCGCTGCATGTTTGACGTAGGCTCACGGTTTTAACCGTTTGAGATAGTGTGCACGTAATTTTACGTAAAACTTGACTAAGAACAAAACTGTCAGTTTTCGGATAAAACTGGGCAGCCTTCTGGAAAGTCGATTTTGAGGCCCTTAGAGGCCGAATTTAGAAAAAGTTAAAACATGAAAGTTGTAGAGAAGGGTTTTTCCTAGTAGGCGACGAGGACGGTTTTTAAAAATAAGGTTCCAAAGGCCATTGTTTTTATTAAAATCCAAGACTGAGAATTCTTGGACGGGTCAGACTTGTGCTTACGGCCTGGGGACTTCAACAAGGGAAACAGATTAGTTAAAGGCAGAACTGGGTTTTGTGTAAAGAACCAAAGTTGTAATATGTTTCAAGATCTAAAACTTTCATGGAGAAAGTTTTCTCAGATTCTAAACATATTTTATGATAAAACCTGATTTTCTAAAACTGTGCAGGTAATTAGAAATTCCTGCACATGCACTGACACTTAAATTAAGAAACCATTTTTATGGTTTTGTTTTCAAAGTCTGACAGTTTTTAACTATCTGTACTTAAAATTTATAATTGTTTTAAAATACGGTGTTTATTAGAAATAATCTTTAGTAACCGGTTAGGTTACCAAGTTATCGGGTTGGGCCTTACCCTATGGTTACTGATAGTAATCTAATAGGGTGTTACTCTAAAAGTAATAAGGCCTTAGTAAAATTAGTAACCTAATGAGTTACTGTTTATGTCTGATTGGGCCATGAGCCCTAAGGTTACGGCTAGTAACCGACCAAGTTCTTTTCAGTAGTTGTGGGGGACATATACTTAGGATTACTCGTGAATGTTGATTAAGATACCAACATTATATGTAATAATTTACAGTAAGATAGGATAACCTTATCTTACGCCCTAAATTGAAACATGAATAGAACCTGTTGATGTATCTTGATGGAACATTAGGTCAAGTTTCAAGAATGTAGGACACCAGGTAATTACAAATCTCACCTACAGTATGGAAAATAGTAAACTATTTTCCAGTCTATGATATGTTTTCATGTTTGTTATGTTATGTTATGCCATGTTATGTCAGGTCATGTAAGTTATGTTAAGTCAAGCTATGTTATGTCAAGATATGCCATGTGTATGTATATGCTATGGTTGATATTACATTATGAGATAGTGACATCATGAGGCATGTTCACTAATATTAAACCACATGGTAAGAACATACAAGCAAGGTGTCGTACCAACCTCCTGCTAGGTGGATGATACATGTTTTAAGTTTAAGTTTATGACTATCAACCTCTCGATAATACATGAGGGTATAATGATAATCAACCTTCCGCCAGATCGTGAAGGGTTATGTTTATGATTCCCAGAATTGTTAAGGGCCTTACAAACTCTAATTTTCTGGAGATTGCGCGCATTTGGTACGTACACACAAGGGGCCCACATGTAATCAAGATAATAAGTCCAAGTGCATAAAAGATTTATAATTGGACATAATTGATTCATGCATAAGTTGTATGATATTTCTTGTGTTTTTGTGAGATTATGTTTGTACTTATTGGGCGAAAGCTCATCAGTATATTCTATACTGTAGTTAAAAGTAAGATGCCTGCAACTTTACTTGGTAGGCCATGGAAACGATGCAGCAAGTGAAGGTCTGTGTGAGATACAATTACGCAAGATTTCCGTAAACTTTTTAAGTATGATGTTGTAGATGTATGATCAAGAAATATGTACCATGTTATGTATGTAATGTTTCAAAAGTCCAATTTAAAAGGTTTATGTGTGACCTTATAATTGGCACAACAAGTAATGGGTAGGCATGATGAAGTTTACCCGTATGCATAAGTTTATGATTGCATGAGATGTTTTCAAGTTGTAGAAAAGAAAAAAAAATTTTTTACTCTAAAATTTTCAGTAAGTTCTAGCATTAGAAACTAGGAAGTAAGATAAGTAAGCATGGTAACGGCCCACGTTTACATAGTCGGTCCTACGTGGATGGCCGGGACGTTACATTAACAACAGAGAAAAAAGAGATTTAAGCTTGCTATAAAAAACTCCTTATATTAATAACTTGTATTCTTTATATTTTAGCATACGTTCTAATCAACATCTACACAACTTTGTCAACTTTTTATTACAATATTGTTATTTTATAATATTTCTGATCTAATTAAATTTTTACAAAAACATTGAAAATTAATGTGCGACGATATTTTATACAAACTAAGAGTCTTATTTAACAACCCAAAATTTGAAATTCCTGAAAATAAATTATATAATTTTGTACTGTATGAATTAGAAAAATTATTAAATTTAAATTCATTTTCTTTATCATATTATAATCTTCCATTTTCAACTGGATCATTAATTGAAGATTTAAATAATAATCTTTTGAGAGAAGAAGTTAATTACGATAAATATAAATTAAAAGAAGAAAATTTCAATTTAGTACAAAATTTAAATCAAGAACAACAATTTATTATTAATCAAATTTTAAAAGCAATTGAAAGCAAACAAAATAATTTATTCTTCATATATGGCTATGATGGTATAGGAAAAATATATTTATGGAATGCAATTATTAGTAAAATTAGATCAAACGGTAAAATTGTATTAGCTGTAGCATCATCTGGCATAACGTCATTATTATTGCCAAAAGGCCAAACTACACATTCAAGATTTCGCATACCGCTTTCAATCGACAAATTTTCAACTTGTCCAATTAAAAGATGCACTCAACTAGCAAAATTAATTAATAAAACAACATTAATTTTATGGGATGAATCACTTATGACAAATAAATATTGTTTTGAAGTTTTAGATAATACCATATAATACCATATATGAAGTTTTAGATTAAAAAAATATATAATACCATATAATACAAATTATATTCAATGCATTTATGCCACAATATATGAAAATTTTTATAATAATTTTGGCAATATTAATTATTTAAAATAACGAACAATTATTACGCCTAGAAATAAAATAACTACTGATTTAATAAATAAATACTCATTAAGTTTAGTATCAACAGAAACAAAAATTTATTATAACTATGATACTATTCTTTCATCATCTGGAAATTTTGACGAACTAATCTTTTATACCCTCCTGAATTTTTACACACACTTAATTTTAATGGACTACCTCCACATGAATTAGAATTAAAAGTTGGAGTTCTTGTTATGTTGATACAAAATCTTAACCAATTAATGAGATTATGTAATGGTATAAGACCAATTATAACATAACTAACAAATAGAATTGTTGAAGGCCTTATTATTAATTTTAATGAAATAAATGAAAAAGTTTATATACCAAGAATATTAATGACAATAAATGAATCTAAATACCATTTTGTGTTAAAAAGACGATAATTCCCTTTAAAAATATGTTATGCTATGACAATAAATAAAAGTCAAGGTTAATCATTAAATAAAATTGGACTCTACTCAGAAGATAAAATTTTTAATCATGGACAATTATATGTTGCATTATCAAGAGTAACATCACCAAAATTTTTACATATTTTAATACATGATTCAATTAATAAATATTCAAATCATATTAAAAATATCGTCTACAAAGAAATACTAAATAAAATTAATCAAAATTAATAATCTGTTAGAAAAAACAAATCTTTAACAGAAATAAATTTTCTTTCAATAATTACATTATTAAATGATTGTCCTAATTTTTAGATTTCAAATCCAATTCATAGACTCTTAAACAAATGTATTTATATGTCTCTATCATTTATAGAAAATATTCAGTTTACTATGAATACTAAAACCAAGAGAAAGAAATGAGACTATCCGTGCCCGAATTTGCCGTTTATGGAGGAATACAGATTACAATACTGGTCGTCTAATAAGTGTTGACTGCTTATTAGTAGATGAACATGTAACTAAATTTATTTTTTATGAAAATTATATTTATTGACAATAAACGATTTACATTATTAATAAATATATAAATAATAATAAATTAATATATATTTTTAGGACGAAGTAATACATGGATTAGTTCATACAAAAGATGATGATTTCATAACAAAAAAAAAAAAAAAAAAAACAAGTGGACAACGTATATGAAATCAGCAACTTCTTCGTTACAAACAATAAACAAGGATATTAAATTGTTCCACACAGAGCAATGTTACATTTTGCATGATCCATAATTTTCAAAGAAGTCGAAGAAGATATTCCCGAAATAGCTCAATTCAACTTTAATTTTGTGGAGTACGATCAATTAATATCAAGAGTTGACATCAATGACATTCTTTCATGTAAATAATATATAATATCCATATTTATTAACTAAAAAATTATAAATTTATAATATTAATATCAATAAATAATAACTTTGTATTTATAATGTTAGTCGTCTCATATCTGTCAAAGGCATTGAAGAATCCAGTATAGGTGATAGACTAGTCAAAAGGCGAAATCTGACAATTCAAAATATCAGGTAATTATAAATTACATGTTATTATAAATATATTTTGAATAAATTGAGAATCAATTATTAATAATTTATTAATTTAAATTTATTATATTTCACAGAGAAGAATCACTGAATATAACTCTTTGGGGAGAAATTGGAGAAGAATTTGATGAAAATGCAATTCAAAGAATGTCCTAACCAGTAGTGATCGTCTTTACAGCCATGACAGCCAAACAATATATTGGTAAGTATATATATAATAAAAAATAATACAAATTTATCTTAAATAACAATAATAAACATTTTCGATCATTAATTTTAATAATTATAAATATACAAGTGGATTCAGCAAGTTCTTTTGGAACTTCATTTTATTTTGAACCAGATATCGCTGAATCAAAGAAAATAAAAAAAAAAAGGTATTATAAATATTTATTGCAATAATATTATAATTATTTATATTTTACAATTTTCTTGAAAAATTTACTTTGTTTAATATATTATCTATTAATAGGTTTAGTCATTTCATTCACGGAATAGACTTTATTACTGCATCAACCAAAAAACTGATAAAATTAGAAGAACAAAAGACTATGAATATAGTTACGATAGCAAAGCTTCGAGTCTAAGATCAAATCAAAATCATGTAATTATTCATTTATTACACCCCAATTATAAAATATAATTTATTAAACATTCTTCATTCAAACAACAGGATAAAAAATTTACTACAAAAGCAAGCATCACTGAATTTGATGCACAATAAGGTTAGTTTTATAATGCCTGTCTACGTTACTACAGACATGTCAAACAATCAGAGATTTCATGATGGTGTGATACCCATGCATATTTAACAACAATACCAGTCAGCTGGTAATATTCTTTACTTTTATTATAAAAAAAATAAAAAAACTCCTAAATAGTAAAATATTAAATAAATTTTTAATATTTGTAGCATGTACAAAATCATTGCTCGAATCGAGGATAGTATTGGCAGAATCAATATTTTCATGTTTGGAAAAATTGTCTAATCACTGTAAATAAACATTGCTCCATATTAACAATTCAAGATGGATACTCTGATCCAAATATCATTCTCCCTCTCCTCGATCAACTTAAAGGCATGTCAAAAATATTTTTGATTCAATTTCATCCGAGAGGTGCTTTTATTGACGCAGCAATTGTTAAAACTTTTGACAATGATAAATCACCAATGTTATTGCCTGCACTACCAACTGAATCCCCCAAATATATCCCACCACCACTTGCATCTTTGGACTCAGAAACACCATAGTTAGAAAGTAAAAAAACTGCAAAAAAAAAAAAAAAAAAAAATCTATGTCACCCAACCCATAATAGAATAAATTGAATCAAGGTATGTTACTATTCATAATTTGTTTCAAAATTTTTTAATTTCCTTACTCAACATATATATTCATAAATTACAAACTATCATACAAGCATATTTATTATTATTTCAGCTCTCACCAGCATCATTCTTCAATAGAAATCCAAACATATTCAGCTGACTCATCCAAAAAACGAAAGGAAACAAGGTAGTTATCTTTTGTATATAATTACATATTATACAATCATACTTATTTCAATTTTAGTTATAAATATGAATTAATTAATTTTTTTTACCATAGCAGATCAGAAGAAAAGCTGAAGAAAATTAAACATGATTGATAACATTTTAGCTGAAAATGTTCCACTTGCGACAACTTTATTTGTAAACATATATGTGTGTGTGTGCGTGTGTTTGTTTGTATATATAACTATGTATATACTCTAATATTATAATAGTAAGTACTAAAAAAAATAAACTTATTATAATTATATTATTTATATTAACCAACTGCCTTTATTATATGGTATTTAATTTTTTTCATTTATTTATTTATTTCTCCGTATTAAACTCGTGAATAACTAAACTTCAAAAGTGAAATACACCCTAATTAACATCAATTGTACCTTTTTTTTTTTTTTTTGATAAAAGAAATGTGTTACAGGGGTAGATGTTGGAATGCCCAAGTAATCCCGGGGGGTGGATGCACCTCGCGTGATATATGGATCCCTCACAAAGTGGATTGTCCGTATATCCCGGCTAATGAGGTGGTAAAGACTTGAATCCAAGCATTCAGTAAGGAGAACGAGCGCTATGTAAAAATCCGATGATTATTTCTGGATTCGGAGGATTAGTTTCTTTTCTAAGTTTTTGGTAATAAACTGGCATGATAATTAGTTAGCTATTTTAGGCTTTATTTAGAAGATTTATTTGATTTAAATATGATTGCATATCTGTAGATTTGATTGTTAATTAGCTTCTTGGTTTCCCAATGATTAGTTTACTGATTTTCTTACATAATTAGTGATAAGTGTTCAAAAATACACTTTTTTTTCATATAATTTATTTGATAATTTAAGTGTTAATTGAGTATATTCATAATATTAATTCAAAATATTTTACTTTCAAAATGTTTAATTTTCATTTATTTATTTGGTTTTATTTTATTTTTCTTTACTTTTCTTTTTTCTTCTTTTTCTTTCCCTTCTTTTCTCTTCTTTCTTTCTTTCCGCAAGAGCACCACGCCCAGCGGATCTCTCTCCCTCTGCCTGTGTGAAATAAGCCAAATCTAGGCTCTCAATCATCGCCTATGTTCCCAGCTCCTTAACTAGCTAATTGCCTAGCGTGTATCCAGCTAGTTGCCAATCCTTTGAGGCTAAATTTGTTGGCCGAAATCTCTCCATCATTGCTAGACATTGCAGCGTGTAAAAGCAAGCCTTTGTAGAAAGCAAGAGGACGTTTTTTTCCCTTACCATTTTTTGCTGAGTTTGGAATGTGTTTTTCTTCTCGTTGCATTTTTATCTCATGTTTTCTTTTTAGAATTTTGTGAGATGAATTGTAAGCTAGGTTAGACATTTTGGTGAGGCTAGTGATGATCTCATGTGTGAAGTGATCCAATTTGAGTTTGATTTTGTTTTGGTTTGTAAAGATTATATGTTTTAGTGGATTGAATTTCTTCATCTCATTTTTTATTCAAAATATTTTATGCAATCTTTTATATAAATTCAATCATATTTTGTTTATGCAATATTGTCACATTTTGTTTTGACAAAAATTTGTCTTATAAGTTGTCTTTTACTGCAATTTGCTAAAAACAGTACTTTGTTGATTTTGGCTATCTTGTAATGATGAATCCGTTTGGTTTCAACATAGAGATTTCCTTCACCAAAACTTTTTTTTATTTTTTTTTATTTTTGTTGATATTTAGTTCCTTTTTTTTTTTTTTGTTGTTTATTGGGATGTGAAGTTTGCAATTGAGTCATAAATTGAAGATTTGATTCAAATTGGAGAACGAAGCATATGAAGGATTCACAACTCCTTGCCTCATTTATTATTGAATTTTTCTCTACCTTAATTTTATTTCTTTCATATTTTGTTTATTTTCTCTATCACAAAAATCCACCAAAAATATATGAAGGATTCACAATGCCTTGCCTCATTTATTATTTTATTTCCTTGTCTTTTTAACGATTAACTCTAATAATATTATTTGTTTTGTTGTTGCCTCTTTGTGGATACAACCGCCCGATCTATACTAAAACCGACCGCTTTGCGAGTGTATCTTTGGGCGTTAATCAAATTATATGAACAAAAGTGTATTTTTATATACTTATCACAACTCCCAACCAGCTTATTGCTAGTCTCTAGCAATTCAAGCATAAGCAAAACCATGTTATGATGAATAAAATTGAGTCAGAACTTCGCAAAGCTGTCAAAACACACTTCAAACAAAATATTAGTGAGAAATCAAAAAATGCTTGTGTGTGCTCCAAACTAGAACCATCTTACCACAAACCAAAACCACTTTTCTTCGAAAATTCACCAAGTAAAGTCTCAACTCCATAATCCACATGGGTGTTGGAAATATTTTGATTTAATGTCTTTCTATCTTAGAGTTGGAAATGAATCAGAAACTGCTCAAATGTGAGGTGGGCCGTTTCGGACAAGCAGATAAACATACATTGATCAAAAGATAGGTGAGCTAACTATTTAGAACATTCCACCATTCTTACCACAAACTCACTTTCGGGATTTCATCATAGTTGGAAGAAAACTAACAACTTATTGAATAAACGAAGAGAAAATACAACAAAAATCAAAGAAATGAATTTCATCATTTTTTTTTCTCTCTCTTTTTATTATATATATATATGGTAATATATTCATGAGATCACATATAACTACAAAACAAATCCAAAAAAAAAAAAAAAAAAGATAACAATGACAAAGTTCCTATCCAACAAAAAATCATCCCTCAAGCAAATATATCAATCATACCACAAAACCATGTAGTGTTGTTCTAAACAGTGACTAAAACTAACTCTCAAGATCAAAGAACATTCAAAAACTGTTTTCTCTACACTCACAACTCACAAAAATGAAAAACTTAAACTTGAGAATTTTCTCAACTGAAGTGCATTTACCACCATCTTAACATAAGTTTTGGTGACATGTGCAAGTACTATGAAATTATTTTTTAGTAAGCAATAATAGCACAATTGACTCAAACAACATCCTGAAATCATGTTAAGACAACTGCAAAAAATTTTCTCAAAATTATTCACACAAACACAAAATTCCTTACGCATGAATATGCATACCCACAACCGAAATCAAACAGTGTCATCAATGTCTTAAGATGCATGCAATGGAAAAGAACAGGGATAGAAGACACTTGGGTGATGTATGGTCCAAGCAAGCTAGGGTGCTCCTCAAAGGCACACAAAATATTAAAGAAACACACAAATAAATAGACGTAAAACAAAACAAACCAAAGCAGAAATATGGTACGAAGGGAAAGTTGTTGAGCTTACTGCTTAGGATTGATAAACTAGGTTGTGAAGGATAATCTCCTTAACCTGACTTACTTGTTCCAAGAAGTTTTTCAGTCGATGGCCATTGACCCTCAGTATCCTTCTATCATTTGGATCCTCGATCTCAACAACACCATTGGGAAAGACTTGTTTGACTACAAACGGACCAGTCCACCATGACCTCAACTTTTTGGGGTGGAGATATGGGTGGGAATCATAAAGATACACCCATTGGTTTGGCTCAAGGTTCTTTCTCATGATCTACTTATTAGGAGCCTTCTTCATTTTTTCCTTGATCTTGGAATCGGTGACTGGAATGTTGGCTAACTCATCAAGGCCAAAGTTTTTAGATTCAGAATTTTGGAGAAGGTCTTCAGGATTATTGGAATTTCCTTGCAGATGAACCTCTTCTGGAATGAGTGTGTTTATCTTGAAGGTTTGGTGACACTCATCGCCACCTTATGGTTGTTTTTTGACATGAAAAATATTCACTTAAGAGTAATGTGCCCAAAAGATATTTTCACGAGACCATTTCTACAGTTGATGAGAGCATTTGCTGTGGCAAGGAAAGATCTTCCTAGGATGATGGGGATTTTTGACTCCATGTTTACCACGGATTCAGTGTCCAAAATAAGAAAGTCCACGGAGTAATAGAACTTATCAATTTGCAACAAAACATCTCCACTATTCCTCGTGGTTTCTTAATGGAATGATTGGCCAATTGCAGGACCATAGGTGTGGGCTTAATCTCTCCAAGACCTAGTTGCAAGTAGAGTGAATAGGGCATGAGGTTGACACTTGCTCCTAAGTCAAGTAAAGCTTGGCCGAATTCATGTGTCCCAAATTGATAAGAGATGATAGGACAACTAGGATCTTTGTACTTTGGCGGTGTCTTTTGCTCGATCACCACGCTCACTTGTTCCATCAATTAGTTTCCTAAGATAGTTTGGTTTGTGTATAACTATAAATTGTACCTTTCATTGATAATGAATAATAAGAAGAAAAATTGTAGTTATCTTCCATTTTCTCAAGACACACTACCAACTCACTTAAAGAACATTGGCCATCAATTGTACTTCTAGGATTCTTGACGGGGTCCTTTCAATGAGAGCTTAAACTTTGGGAGAATGAAGTAAATAATATTTTTACAGTAAATTATCTAAGAAAATAGAACATTTTAAAAATATTTGGAGCAAAAATAAATGACAAAATTTTCGGCTTCCATTTTTTGGTATATCGGCTTCTTTGGCATCGATAAGAAGATGATCATTAAACTTTTACCATTTTCAGGCATGGATGTGTTTATCTATTAGCAGAGATTCACCACAGAGGAGGCCAAAATCCTAACAATCTCATCTTAGTAAGCACTTAGTTTTGAAATTACCACCGTTTTTAATGCTTAGAAACCACATCTTATATTTTTCAGGAAATGCATAAAGAATTTGGAATGAATCAAATCTCCCCAAGTAGGATTCGAATTTACAATCAGTCAATTAACTACTGACCGCTCTACCACCAAGCTACTGAGGAACAATGGACTTAAGGAAGCCGAATCTCGTTCTTTGGACTAACCTATGATTGGACAAAAATTGGTTCGTCACTCTTTTTCACATATTACTAAAAATATATTGCTTAAAAATAATCTAAACATGCTTACGCTATGAAAGAACAATAATGCTAGACAAACTCTGATTGGTGGTGACCACATCAAATTGTTACTCCTCATACCTCTATATTAATTATTAAAAAAAAAAAAATTGGCCAGTGATGGTGGCATAATGATAAGAGTATGACCTATCAAGATTCAAGACTCTTTGTCTAGCATCCAATGATCGAATTTCATAGTTCATTTTCAGACTGTAATTATACCTCTCAAATGACCTACCAAGTCGGATTGGGTCTTGGTGATTTTGAACTCTCTAGATGTTAAGTGCGAAAGCATCAGAACTTGTGTTTTACATGTGGGGATTGCTAGAGAGATTGTAATATCTCTCCCATTACCATTGGGTAGTGGAGACAATAAATTCTCACATTCAAAAAATATAAGCAAGTATAGTGATATAAATAGAAACAAGTAAAGTGTAAGGATTACCATTGTGTAGTGGGAACTATATTACTACTATGCGAGTGCTATTGGGCATTTAGGGTGCTTATTAGGACACACTTTGCATTGTGTATGTATGCATTATCGTAAGGAGTCAAGGAGCACTCTCTTTTTTAATGCTACGCTTTTTCAGATTAAATATGGACTGTTGATTCGATCAGATTATTACGATCTAATGGTCAGAATTAAAGTCTGATGACCTACAGGTATATCTGTTGGACTAGATACATTTTTGAATGAATATGCACCTTTTGATTAAAAGACATGTCCGTCGTATCTGTTGCAACTCTTTGTGAACAAACATGTCAAAGGCTATGAAATTCCAGTTTTTGAAATCAGTTTCATCTTTTGTTCTGGAATATAATAAGATTGCTACTTATTAAATTCGTGTGTTATCTTGGAGCTAATTTGCTATAAATATCAGATAGTAAACTGTTTGTAATGGGGACAAATAAAACCTTAAGGATAGTATTCGTACATCTCAACGCATATTTTTCTCTCTTTTTCTATTTCATTTTCTTTACACCCACCCACTATCTTCAATAATATCACTAGATTTTTATTGTGGTGCTAGTTTAATGACATAAAGACATAATTGATCCTCTTTTTATTCAACTAAAAAAGAAAGAGAAAAAGAAAAAAGAACAACCACAGCAAATTATACAAGTCTACAAGCCATGTAAAAGATGATCTATAATGTGATCAATCTTTATTTTATAAGGTCAAAAAAAAAAAAAAAAGAAAAGAAAACAAAAAGGCCAGTGTTTTCCGAACTTAGAGATGGATTTTATATTAAAAAAAAAAAAGCAAAAAAAAAAGGAAAATAAGGGCGGGGATCGCCTTTAACAGAACAATACAAAGACGTTGAACTTGATGTTGATGTCC
>JAFMPE010072312.1:2720-16792 GCA_024759925.1 Ficus religiosa
TTTCATTTCAAATCCGTACACCAAATACAATAAAAGCTATATAGTTGTAGTCCTGTGCTCTCTAGGTTCATAATAAGGCGAACTTTTTTTTTTTTTTTTAAATCTCGAATAAGGTTCACTTCTGTTGAAGAATTGGTATCCTTGAATATTAGGAAGCTTATACCGAGCTGGACCCTCATTAATTCTCAGAAATGCAAGGCTTTTAGCGGAATATTTTGGAGAATAGTTGATTGAAACTCTCTGACCTGCATTAATGGCAGTCGACTCTAAGAAGCTGTAATAAAAGTTTCAACTTTCAATAGTTTTGCTGTTGAAATTGTTTACTAGCTTGTGTGGCTTGATCTTGGTTGACTCTTGGTAATTCATCCTCAAGTACAGTGACTTAAAAACAATAATATGTATCCAGGTGTCTAAAGTCGCATCATGCCATAAAAATGGAGTAAATTGCAAAAGGTTTACCCTAAAGTTATGGAAAACGTGAGTGACTTAAAAACAAAAAAAAAAAAAAAAAAAAAACGTAATTAACTGTCAAAAAAGATGTTATGATTTATAAAAAAAAAAAAAAAAAGGTATGAGATTTACTTAAAAATGCTTTTAACAAGACATATAAAATACTTGAAATATCCTTAATAAAATCCATGTGTTGTCTTTAACTGAGCAATAATTAAGTTTCACAACTTAACATATAAGTCTAACGATAATTTTCTTACACTAATCTAATTTCTTAATTCTTTGGTTCTTTAAAGAGAAGGAAAAAAAAAAAACCAAAAAAACGCCACCTTTATCTATCGAGAGACAATTGCTGCACAAACAAGTATGCACTTGTAGACGTTGAAATCATCAGTTCTCGAGAGTAAAAGATGCATGGTTCATGATCTCTGTTGTCTATGCGTGCTAAATTTCGATGACCTGATCACTTCTTCAATGGGGAAAGTCAATAAGTAGAGCTTAGAATGCTCCGTCACTCAAGTTAGTTAAATGCTATAAAATGAATGAAATCAAAAAAAATTAAAAAAAATAAAAACGAGGTAATTATAGTATATAAATGCATAGAATGATCAAAAGATCCTCAAAATGTCACGATCCTTTGTGTACATTGTTGGTTGACTCAAAACTTGGGACTACTTGCAGCTATAATGACATATACAAGTTCGCATTTTGCTTGATATTCTTTTGCTCACCTTGATAGAGTTGAGCAAACTTGACAGGGCTTACTCGTGCAATATCGAATGATTGGACGTCCTTTATATATAAAATTATCCCGTTCAGTTGATAATTATCGTGCTCACATTAAATAGTCATATATAATGTTATTATTTGCTCAGCTCACTATATGTGCTTTTCTCTTATAATCGAATACTTCAACTGTGCCTTGTGTTCCTTGCTAAGATTGGAAGTAGACTTCTAATCCCTACAATAATTTCACATGAAAAATAAGAATAAAAAAGGTTTGCCAAAAAAGATTTTTATCAAAAAAACAAGAATTATAAGTACGACATGTTTTTTCTTTAAAATTTATTACCTTTATCTTTGTCTCCTGAACTTTATAAACTAATTTACATACCCATCACTATTTATAACGTTAGCAAGAAAGGTCCTTCTGTCCAAAAAAAGATACATTATTGATCCAAATAGCATCAAGTTTAATGGGTGGAAGGATCATTCTTGCTAATGTTTGAAAGTCCACGAAGTGTGCATGCTAAGTAACAAAAGCGCCGAAGTATTTATTTTATTTTTTTGTTTTTGCTTTTGTGCTTTTTTTTTTTTTTTCCTTTTTTGGAGGAAATACATGGACTCTCTGGATTCTACTGAATTCATTTCAGAATTGAATGCCTTAATCCCAGGATTGTAGGGATGTAGGCAACCTAATGTCCATGATTTAATAAACTCTCGTTAATAATTTAAAAAGAACAAGTTATAACTTACACACGATGAATGTAAGCAATTCGCTTAAAGTTTGTCTGGTGAATTAGTTTAGTTTAAGATTTTTACGTTTTAATAGTAATTTTTTAGAAAAAATAAAAAACTTTTTCAGAAAAGACGAAAATTTTTTTTCAGAAAGAGACAAAAATCATGATGAAAAAGTATAATTTAATTTAAAATGAGCTTGAAATCAAACAAGCCCTTAGTTTCTATGATCTATACTCGTTGAAACTATGAATAATGATTAAACAAGTACAAGCGAGTTTCACCTGGCTTATTATTTTTTGTTCTGAAAGTGAAGCAAGCACGACTTTTGAGTTAATTATTAATGGAATGAAAAAACAATGACAACTAAATATTTTATAACTTCTGTTATGTGGTCCCGTAATTAATTCGTCAACTGTGGATTAATTAAATAACTATTACTTAAGACGTGTAGATGTGAGGTCCTGTGTATTAGTCTGAACTATAATAAGTGAAGTTCATGATAGGAACAGTTCGTAATATAATTTTATAAAATGATTGAAAAATTATGTCATAACATTCTTTTTTGATATTGATGATTCCAAATAAGGAATTCAAAGTTGAGTAATTTAATTTCCTAAAGTCATGGAATTAATTGAAAAATAAAAAAGCTGTTTACAACTCATAATTATCTATGGAAGAAACAAGTAAATAATTGAAAATTAAATTCTTGACTTTCTCTATTGGTTCATACACTGTTTAAGAACAAAACAAAAAGGTCAGGACTATGGCCAGCTAAAAAAAGCTGTCACTTTCTAGAAAGCTTCAGGCTTCAGAAGCCACTTCATCGAGATGTTGACCATCAGAGAGATGGAATATGAAGGGAGTTCAATTAGTTTAGCATGGCTTTGAAAGAATATATTTGATTATGATAGTGATTTGAACATTATGTGAACCATAATCCTTAACAGTAATCTTAGTAATGAGCGAAACCTTGTCTGTAAGTACCAGGCAGGGTGATGGAAATTCATGAAAAATCAATCGCTTAGCATATAACATTTGAATTGGATTGGATCCAATCACTTTAATTGATTAAATGTTTAGGAATTAGCTTTCTAACAGTCTCGTGTAGAAAGGACTTGTAATCATGCAATCGACTCGATCGTCAAATTATCGATTATAAATTCATATTTCTAACTCATTCCTATGGATAAATTTATTAATTTTTTAATTATGGTTAATAAGAAGGATGACTTAGAAATAGGTTCTAAAAACTTAAAAGGAGTATGTGTGAAATTCCAAACTCGGGTATGTTCTAAATCTTATATACATGTATTTTTTTTAAACTATTTTTAATTTCTTATTTTCATGTGCATTTTTACATGATATTTTCATTACATTTGTTAGAATATCACTTACTTGGTTGCTTTAGCTTCTTTTTTTTTTAATTTTTTAACGAAAACTATCATATGTGAGTTGAACAATGGATTAGTCTTGAGCTAATTTATTAGATGGCGGATGGTAGTCGTAGTGCATTAACTCAGATTGCTTATTTTCCAATCCTAATATTTTATATATAAATTAGTTTTATAAAAAATATATATATTGGATTAGAGGGCTGAAGTTAATAAAAAATATATATTTTAAATTTAATACACTCGTCAGCACCCCGCTAGACGAAAATGACAAGAGATGATAAAAAGATTAAAAAAAAAAAAAAAGTGGGACAAGAGTGGAAAAAATCAATTTATTTTATATTTATTCTTTATTGTCACTTCACGTAATAAGGGGTAGACTTTCCAAAGTCCATATCACCATGATAAAAGAGCTAATTCACTATTTTAAATATTGGCTAGGATAAATCGGAAATTTGATGCTCGCCATCCAGGATGATTTACTTTG
Organism: Ficus religiosa; assembly: GCA_024759925.1. Classification (NCBI taxonomy): domain Eukaryota; kingdom Viridiplantae; phylum Streptophyta; class Magnoliopsida; order Rosales; family Moraceae; genus Ficus; species Ficus religiosa. The sequence goes on from JAFMPE010072312.1 coordinate 6,510, forward strand.
ATAAAAACCTTTCACAAGTATAACAAGTCCTTTGTGCGATTTTGTTTAGCTATTCATGTATTTGTCGCGAGTACTACAACACTTTAACATGTGGGGGTGTTTAATGGAGTAGTTTGAGTTGAGATTTTTAAGTTTTAATAATAAATTTTTTTGAATTTTCAGAAAAGATAAAAAACTTTTTGGAAAAAAGATAAAAACTTTTTAGGAAAAATACAAAAAATAATTTGAGTTTGGGGAATTTGAATTGGTGTGCCAAACTCCCCTACAGGGGATGATTATCATTTCCTTTTTCATCCAATTTCCTGAAACGTAAATTCAAGTATATCTGCTTTTATTTCATAGTTAATATCCAGATACTTGTGTGCACCGTACCACATGAAACGGTACTTATTTAATAAGACAGAAAAAAAATCAACATAGCATATTAGATTATCATTCTTTAAAATTATAATACAAATCAAAATATTATAATCAAATAACATAATTAAGTTAAAGAATTAAAATGAAAATGTAAAAATATCTTTTAATCAGAATCCCCTAATACTCAAACCTTTTTTATTTTAAATCTTTAAAAACATAATAACTACCAAAGGTAAAAAAATAAATCAACAATTTTCAAAATATGAAATTTACTATAATTTTACAATAACAAACAAATATGTTATATATTTAAACTGTGCGTTTATAATATTCTTATAAATTCTATTAATATAAAAATGGGGGTAAGACATAATTCTCTTTAATTTAAGGGAGCATTATTTATTTATTTATTTAGTCTATTTTTATTCGATTTTAACATTTTCTTATGGGGAAAACGTGAGACAAAATCTTAAGAAGATATCAGGTGGTTATCAGGTTGTTCATACATACATTTTATAAATCATCTCTCAGATTCATCAATCTTAAATAAATGGTCCAAATATTCAAGAATATAACAACAAAAACAATGAAATCTTAATCCAGAATTTCCAAGCTGTAATGATATATACGTGGAATAATAATATCTTTTAGGAATTAAAATAAGCTTACGGAAAAGGCAAAAATTTTGTATGAAGATTAAAAACAACTTTTATTATTCAGCAGGTTATCCGAACAAAAGATGTCCCCCATGTTAAGTGTTAGACTATATTTAGGGCCTGTTTGGTAGAGTTTCTTAAAGTTGCTTTTGGCTTTTGAATCTAAAAGTAGCTTCTGGAAGTCCAAAAATAGCTTCTAGTAATGTTTAGATGATCTGTCAGAAGAGCTTTCAGTCTCCAGAAGTACTTCTTGTCAAAGCTAAAAATGTAACTTCTGACAAAATCTCCTCTGAGTATACTTTAAAACTTATAAAAAAAATGTAAATTAGACTTTATAAACTTTATTTAACAATTTTAGTACTTATTAGAATATTTTAGATATCATTTAGACCTCAAAAACTATTTGATTCCAAACACTTACTGAGAAATTACAGTTTTTACTTATTTTCTTCTACTATCTATAAGTAAAATACAAAAACTCTGCTATATGGGCCCGTAGCTTAGAATTTGAGTTTAAACAGAAGTCCTGATTTAAGTACCCGTTCTACTAAATAAACAAAAACAGGTAAATGAAATAACTTTCCAAATAAAACTCAATCTCTTCGTAACTCCTAATGTCACGTCCTACCCCTAAAGCTCATTAGGCCTTGATTTTGTTCTCTATCATAAACACAAACTCATATATTCTAGCTTTAATAAGATCCATAAGGAACCAATAATTCAGTTTCAAAGTTTATAGACTTCATAAATATTTCTGATAAGAATGGTCATTTTTTATTATTGACAGAATACTGTTTTAATTATTAGATTAGTTTTTAATGGTTTAATTTATAAGTCTCACTACACATAACTACTTCAGACCGTGAAAATTTTGATTTAACGACTAATTAGTAGTTCTTATCTTTAATTAAAAAAAAAAAAAACAAAGATTTTTACCGTAGAAATTATCAAACATATAAATTAGAATTATCGACAATACATTAGAAAATAGGACATAGAATCATTATTCCTCATAAATGTAACGTGGTGGCTTGCTCAGCTACAATTTGACAAATTGAGAGCTAAAATAATAGGCAAGGCCACTGTGGAAGAACAGAGGAGGCATAAAAATTATCAGAAAAACAAAAAGAAGGTGGGCATTATAATTGCTCATAATTAAATATTTTCCCTTGGTGGTTTGCCTATGAGAGCTAAAATAATAAATAACACAGAGCAATTTAATGCTTTCGACAGAAGCCAAAGGGTAGATAACCCATTTTCGACGATGCACAACTCATCCATCTCATTCATTCACGTTCATTTATTTCATTTATTCCTCCAAAAATAGCAACCCCTCCCCATCCAGATTCCCAGACCCAATTTTACGGGCTACCCACATAAAGACTCACTTACATTTTTATTATGTATTTCTTTTTTGTTTGAAAAACTCATATGTGTATTATACGCGTATATGTATATATATGTATACGTGTATTTGTGATTAAAAAATGCAAACGAAATCGCATTGGGAACCTAATAATACAGGGACACAATCTTACAGACACATGGATATCACCATCACCCTGCCAGTCTCATCTTCTTCCCCTTCTTCTTCTTTTATTTATTTATTTTTTTATTAAACCTGTTTAATTTAATGCTTTTGACCAGAGAGTACGCCCAAACTCGCATTCATACTAACTAAAATCCTTCGCTCTAATTTTTTCTTTGGTTCATACAAACCAAATCATTATATAATATTTTATGTATATTCACCATATTTGATTGTTAGTTCGTTAATGTAAGTCACGTTCAACAACCAAAAGGGCAATAACGTAAATAACAATAACATAGATTGTTAACTATTTATTTATATTTTGAAAAAAAAGGGTCCAAAGAGAAACTCAAAGTAGTACTTAAGTGGCAGGGCTTAGCTTGGCAGTTTGCCATTGAGAGCAAATCACCAAAACAGAGAGAGAGAGAGGTGGTGTGTTCTGTGACTGCGCTTTTGTGTGGGTCTCATTTCTTTTTATTCGAGTAAAGCAAAAAAAAAAAAAAAAAAATGGAGGTGGTGAAGCCATGGGAGGAGGTAGAGGTAGAGGTTGAAGATAAGGAAGTGGCCTTGAGAGGAAGGTTGCCACGTCAGCAGAGCAACACCACCACGACGGTTACTACTTCCAAGGTTGGTGACGAGAGTTCCAACAAATCCGCAGAGTCTTCTTCCGATGAAGAAGTCAATGGAACTCCGAGAAATGGAGGAGTTTCCAGTGGCGAAAATGGAGGTACTTTGTTGAATATTATAGTTCTATTTTCTTCTTCGTTTACACGGCGTTGCTTTGAAAGCCTTTGGCTATGGGTTTTTTTTTTTTTTTTTTTTTATTTCCAATTTTTTACTGGAGTTTCTTTTTCAAGGTACCTGAAAAATGTCCTTTCACTGTAATTTGAGCGCTCTCACAAAAGAGTGAGTGTGAAAGAGAGCTTGTCTTCTTCTTTACAACCTGGTCCCATCTGGTTCAAGATTCTCTCAGATTTACACACAACAGAATTTTTAGGAAGAAGGACCCTACCAGCATACTATATTGTTTTTTCTTTTCTTTGTCTCAAATTTCATCCTTCTCGCTTTCACGTTTAACTTTCTGATGTTTTTCTCTTTTTTTTTTTTTTTGGCCATTGGAAACATGTTTTCCATACTGTTATTAAGTTTTTAGATCAAGTCTTACGTGTGTGTGTGTGTGTGTGTGTGTGCATATATATATATATATATATTTGATGGCGCTGAAACCTGTGCTGGCTGGATGATTTCAGAGACAAAATCCACAAATGGGCATTCGGGATTCGACGACCGATATGCCGATTTCCTTGTCGCCGGTGAAACTCCTGCAGATCAGACATTGGAGCTCAAAACAGCTGATATTAAAGTCGAAAATATTAATATTGTCAATTACCAATACGAGGTCAAGGTTGAGAAGAATGCCTCGTCTGCGGCTTTTAGTCCTTCACCTTCTTCCCAACAGGAAAATGGAAAATATGTTTCTCGAAGCAATGGAACTATTACTACTATTACTACTACTACTGAACCTGAGGAAGCTAATACGAGAAGCAGAAATGAAGAAGAAGAGGAGAAAGGACAGGAGTTGGATCTCGAAAGGTTGTACCAGAGACAAGGCCAACATGAATTCGTGTGTCCTAATTGCAGGGCGTGTATCACAAAGGTTATTATTCGAGAATTGGAAATCAGGCCTCCGTCTTCACCCCCTCCTCGGAGAATTCGATGCACTTCGTGCTTCAGTTTCCTCAGTCTTGCAGGTTTTTCTCGTTTTATTTTTCGAATTGCAGACTTGTTTCATTGATAGTGATAGAAGTACAAAGGAAAGAGACAAGGAAACAAAATCCCTTAAAAATACATGACAATTGGCGCTCCACTATAACATTCTTCCGAACTAAACGGATCCAAGAACTGCATTTTTTTTTTTCCCAAATTATTTATTTGTTGTTTGTTGTTTTCTTGGTTTACTGATTATCTGATCAATGTTGAGTCTTGAAAAAGTTTGTGACTTTAACCATTTGTTTCCATTGAACAGGCAAGATCTTCTGGCCGGACAGTGACAATGAAGACACTCCCGACCTCGGTAAATTTTCCTTCTTCCTGTAAAAGTTTTTGATTTATGGATTCATTAGAATAGTTGCAGCAAGTTTCTCAACCGCAGATTTATGCTTTTTTTTGGGGCTTCTTGTTGAATGTGAAAGATCGAGGGTCGAATAAGAACTTGTGTAGTGTTGATAGGTTTCAACATTTTCTTTCATGTTTGGATGATATTTAGCATAACTAAACATTTTCATACCCAATGTGTTGATCATCAGATGGCTCACGCGAACCACCACGTGTTCAGAGTAGCCAAGCTGCGTCAAGCACAACTGATGTGGCCAAGCAGACTGTTGTACCTAGTACCACTGACATTGAACATGTTCCTGAAATGCCATCTGATCAAAAAACTGAACCTGCATCAACAAATAAAACTCAAGAGCACAAACTCGGAGAAATTAGACCAAATCAACCATCTTCAGACAACTCCAACGAGATTACTGGACCTCAAGAGAAAGTTCCATCAAGAGATGCAACTTCAGTGCCTGAAGAACAAATTGTTGAATCTCAGTTAATTACAACTGAACCATCGTCAAACTATTCAGACAGCATTACCAGAGTTCAAGAGAAAGTTCCACCAACAGACTCGAATGGAACACTGCATGACAAAAAAAATCCGCTGCTCGAATTATTTGGAGCCTTTTTTTCGGCTAAACGCTTCGGAGGCAATTTGGATAAGAATGGTACACTTAAAGTTCCATTTCTGGAGACGAAGGTGCCAGAAGTGCACGATCCAGTATCTCCGTTGCTCAGTCAGCCCCCTGGGGTTACTGTGATTGTAACAACCGACGCCCTGGCCTCTGGAATAAATGTAGATGTTTCAACAGGACTGCAAACGCCTCAAGAAGAACAAATTCTTGATGCAAATCGTCCAAGTGCTGAAGTGGGAGATGAAAATGAAGGCATAAGCAGTACAGGTGAAATGTTTATGAAAGCAACAATAAAAAATTATACGAATGATATATTATGTCATGATATTGCACTTGTCAATTACATCACATATTTCATTCTCGTCCTTAGTTTCATATTTTGCATTGTGGGTTTGTACGCTATAATCTGAGAAAAAATGTGATTCCATTTTTCAGGACGTTCTGAAACAAGAATCAATATCACAACAAGAGACCCGATATTGGCTCCTATACAAGGTCCTTCTAAATCTTGGGAAATCCTAAAAAGCATTGTGTATGGGGGCATAGCCGAATCAATTGCAAGCTTAGGCATCGTGACTTCTGCTGCTAGTGGTGGCGCTTCCACATGTAAGCCGTTTTGCTTCATTCTCTATAGACTGTCAAGGGAGTTGTTAATCTCAAAGCAGATCAATTTAGTTTCTAAGTACTGGTTTATAACTTTTTGAGTATACATGCTTTTCGGATTTGCAGTGAACATTGTATCTTTGGCGTTGGCAAATCTGCTTGGTGGACTCTTCATTATCGTTCACAACGTGAGTGACTTTCATTTTCGTTCATCGGTCTCTTCTTGTCATGACTCTTTTTGTTTACATCTTGAACTTATATGTGACTTTGCAGATTTGGGAACTGAAAGATGATGAATCAAAAGTGCGCTGCAGTCGCACTAATGAACAAGTGGATCGATACCAAGAAGTACTAGGAAGGAGAGAGAACTTCATCCTTCATGCCTTTGTCGCCATACTATCTTTCCTTGTTTTTGGATTAGTACCTCCTGTGGTTTATGGCTTCACATTCCGTCAGACCGACGACAAGGACCTCAAGCTCACAGCAGTTGCAGCAGCCTCTCTCATATGTATCACATTGCTGGCGATCGCAAAGGCCCAAATCCAGAATCCGCACAAGTATTTCAAAACCGTAACATACTATATTGTTATCGGTCTTGGGGTCTCAGGTGTTTCATACTTAGCAGGCCAGCTGATCAACCAGCTAATAGAGAAGTTTGAGTCATCCGAGTCAACTCCAGCTTTTACTTCGCCTCTTCCTGGGATGGGCATGGCAAAATGGGGTCCCTATTGATGTTCTGAAATGGGCATGGTGAAATTTTTGTAGTAATTGTTTTGTCGTCTGAGTTGATGTTCTAATGCTGCCCGAGCTGCTGCAGGAAAAGCTCTTTTTCCGATAATCTGGCGCATTTTTGTCTGTTCTTTTTTATTTTCTTTTGTTCATGGGTGATCGGGAAGGAAAAATGGGTCCTAAGATAGCAAGATAGAGGAATGCGAGTGTTGTCGTGAGAACAGAAAATTGAGGATGTTTGTAGTTGTATTGCTTTGGAATAAAAGTTTTTGTCCCATGTCTTTAAGTTGTTTACACAAACATTAACGAGTTGGTGCTATGTCTGTCTTTCCTGTTAACGTTCTTACGCACAAGCTTCTTTGCTTTGATGTATTATTTGAGAAGTTCAAATTGAAATCGGAAGAGATACAAAAAGAATCAACAAAGCCCTTTTCATACATGATTTGAAAAGAACATTTTCTTTTTCCATTACTACAATTTTATGTTCTCATTTTTTCACATATACTGCAAACACAATCAAAATTTTGGATTAGAGTACCGATATGTTACACCAATTTTCACCGATATTAATATTTCCATTATAAAACTGCTGATACTTCCACGTATAACCATATTTTACTAAAATTTTCACATGATAAACGTGAAAACACGATGCACTCCTAATAAAAACACGGTACATGCGCGTGTACCATAGCTTTGCCCCCAAACTCATCAGGAAAATGTTCCGGAAATGCATTTTAAATTTGTAAAAGAGGAATTTGATAAAACAATTCAATGACTTTGTACTTGACGGTGAGAGTCATTCCATCTGAGAAACAACTGTATTAGATAAAAATGTTCTAAACCAGCTACAATATGACTCACTGGGAGGAAAATTACAACTTGGCCGAATTTTCTTATTATTCACCTCAGATCAATGTCATGGCACAGGCATAACAAATATGTTACACTATATTCTAAACCTAAATGAACTCAAATGGGCACTAATTTAAACAGTGTAAAACACTATGAATTCTGTGGTCAATTACTTTCATATCATACGTATTACACAAACTATAAGAATCATTTAAAAATTCCATCTCGGAGAGGAATGAACCGTACTTTGCCGGGATCTGTTCTTCTGTTCAGGGTTGGTCCGGTTTTTCATGATTGAAGAGACAGTTGGGCTGTAAAAGTCGTTACTCCTTTGAGAAGTGGCCCCTTGAGAATACATCTTTCTTCCATGGATGAAGCTCCTTTGCTTTTCGATCAAAGACCTGCAAGCCACCGGGTTCCTTTGGACAGTTCCCCACCTATTGTAGCTTACACAGCTCTGGCTCCTACCAACTTGCTGAAACTTCCCCTCTCTAGGGCTCGTATAATTCCGACTCTCAGCAGTTTCTGCAGAATACATGGTCTCTCCCTCACTGCTATAACCATTATAACCATTCTGCATCTCCAAATGTTCGACTGGGGATGCGCTAGACTGGACCTCGCTTTGAGCCCCATTTACAGAACCCGTTGAGGAAACTTCAGCATTAGCATCACGTCTGGCAAGTCCTCTATCCTTGATTTGGTCTTCCTCTTTGTGTCGAAGTCTCTCTGGTGATGGTTCCCTGATAAAATTCTCACCAGAACTTGGGGGGAGCTGTTTGGCCGGCTGCTTTGGACATATGGGTTTAACCATTTTTGGAGGGAAATTTATATCCAAAAGCTGAACTGGAGAACTTTGTTTCTTCCTTATAGGAACGGCATTTAACTTTGGGGATTCGTAAATTTCTGGAGTAGGAATCCCCTGTACGTGCATAGCATGTGGGTCCATCGTCAGGGTTTCTTCTTCAACAGTGTTCCCTGCAGGAGAACAGCTTGGTCCAGGCTGATCCCTAGCTTTTGAGATAGCATTTGATGAAGATGGTGTTCCATCTTGATCCGCTTCTGTTGACTTGAAAACCCGCCGCAGTGTAAACGAAGCACATGAATGCTCACTCTTCTGGCCCGTGGACATCAATCGAATGATTGGTAACTTCGGTTTGTTAAGATCATCAAGACTACCTTCCCAGTGCTGGTTTAACCAATCACAGATGATGGGAATGGGGATGCCAAATTGCATAGGAAAATCCTTTTTCCATGACGACGAGGATGACGAAGATGTCGAAGAGGATTTATTGGTCGGAGATGTGGCCAGTTTCATGGGATCGCAGATCATGAAAGCAAGATTTCCTTGTACATCGAATCCAGCCGACCCGGGGCTCCACATCACTCCATCGGCAGACAATTTTATGAGATTGTCAGTAGCAATCACCACCTTTCCTTCCCCAACTGTCAACTCCTTTTTCTCCGTATGGCCCAAAAGGTAAACTACACTGCCGAGATCCAAACTCGGTTTCGAACAAGTCTTCAAGTAGTGAGGATGTTGCCCCATGGCATTTGAATCTCCATCCATGGAATCTAAACCCACTATTGTAAGATCTAAAACGGAGCTGGTAACGAAAAACCTGCGACAAACGGAAAATAAGAAAATCTAGTTGACATCTTCATGATACCAGCCTAATCATGATTAGACTAGTTAATTTATCTTCTCCATCTCTCATTAGTCTACATATGAATGATTAAATTAGTCATTCTAGTTAAGATTTCAAATGGAAATCTGAGATAAGCAAGAACTGATTCTAACACCGCAGTAATTCAAATCCCAGTAATCATTTTGAAATTAGATCTCTTTGACCAATTCAAATTTGTCAACAAACACAAAGAGAACAAAACACAGAACATATAAAGAGAATTTAGATTATATCTCCCATAAATGGCCAAGAAAGAATTAACAAAATTAAAGATTATAAGCATATAGAAAACTTTCATTCCGGACCCACGAAAATAAAAATGCAAAAGAGAGAAATTTCCTCTACTCGCATTTAGTGCAACTAGAAAGAAAACCCTTCGTTTATGTTCCGAGCAACCAAACAAATCTCCCAAAAAAGAAAATGTAGCTCAAGGTAAGCTTGGTACGCACCTGTGAGGAAAGAGAGTTGCGGCGACGCCGTTTTGGAGGCGGATCTCGGCGGTTTCAGCGGCGGTGACGGAGGGAAGGTTGACGTGGGTGGTCAAAAGGAGGTTCCGGTGGATCAAGAAGCCGGTGCCGGAGATCACATTTCCGGCGACGGAGATTCTGGCCATGGCCGGAGCCTTGCCGGAGAAAATGGCGGCTTTCATCCTCTCCGACCTGCTCACTCCTTTGCAGAAACACCACGATTCTCTCAGACCGCCCATTTTTTTCTGGGCAAAAGCGCGGATTTTGTGGGATTCGGTGGCTTTCCTTGTACTGGTTACTGGGATCTAAAGAAAAGCATTTTTCTTTCGTTATCTTCGTTTTACAAATGTGTCTGCATTGGAGGAGAGAGAGAGAGAGAGAGAGAGAGAGAGAGAGAAGAAGGTGGTCGTGAAATGAGTGTAGCGGTGGGGGGGTTTCGAATGAGGTTGAAATTATTTTAGGCTTAAAGGAAAAGAAAGAGAAAAAATGGTTTGTGTCCGAGTTTGAGGAGTGAGATAGAGTGAGAGAGAGTGAAAGAAAGTGAAGGAATGAAACTTTGTGTTGTGTGCTTGAGAGAAGTGCCAAATTTGTGTGGAAAAAGATATATCTTCTGTTATTGTCGGCGTAATCAAATATTCATGCTATTTAAGGAGGATAAA
>JAFMPE010072423.1:1227-15298 GCA_024759925.1 Ficus religiosa
AGTGCTATTTGCTCTTATATGCCTAGAGATTCGTTTCTTGCCACTGCTTGAAAATTTCCTGCACTCGTTTAAGCTAAGTTGTGATGGGGCTTTGGTTTACAAGGATGAGAAAAGTGGCAATTTTCCTCACATTCGTATAAATGGAACTAATTGTAGGAGTGGAGGGCATACGTTTATTCATCTATATAGGTTGTATATTTGTGCTTACATATATGTTTAATTTTATCTTAATGTGTATTATAAAAGCTTATAAGCGTTTAACACTCCGTCTGGAGTTTCTTTTTTGGTGCAATTTAAGAAGCTTTTTATATTATTTTTCACACAAAAATTTAAATTTATTTTTTAAATCTATAATCTAAACGGATCAATTAATATTAGCCTGATTTTTACTTTTTTTTTTTCCCCCTCGTTCGCATCCGAGCATATCTGGTATGATTATTTAAGCACATGATCACTTAGTACTAGACTTTGATGACTTGGAGAGAGGGGAAATTTTATTATTATTATTTTTTATACACGCTTTTAAATATTCATGTTGGTTCCGAGGTTTTAAGGAAAGGACAAAGAAAGCAAAGGAAAAAGGTGCAGTTTTTAAGAAAGAAAGCGAAGAACAAAGTAAAGAAAAAATATTTTATTTTTTGATGAATAAAGTAAAGAATTTGTAGACTTGGTGCTTTCTATGTCCATTATTGTTGAAGACCTTATGATAATGGGGGACAAACAAAAGGACAAAGACTTCTGCACTAGTTCGTCCTTTTAGAAGACTTACTATCCACAATGCTTGCCGATATGAAAAATAAGGTTGAATTGAAAAGGCACACGAGATAAATGTTTTAGATTTAGAGTGAAGAAAATTAATTTTGGATTTGAAACGTCATATGAAAATTATGGGCAAAATAGTTTGCTAAATTAAAAAGATTAAAAGTGGCTTGTGAGATGTGAGATGGAGTGTCACATCATATATCGTGTAGATTAATTCTAAAAAAATAGAGATTAAAATTAGTGTTTTTAATAATATTCTTGCATTATTGTTGAAGGTACTATCTTAGTGACAAATGCAAGCAAGTAAAAAATTTTCTGGGTTTACCCAAGAGTTTAATGAGCTAGTTTAGAACTCTGTTGTTGGGACTACTTTAGGGGATTGAAATAGAAGATTTAGAGATTTAGGTTCTCCATCCGATATCCGGGAGGTTTTGTTTTAAATTAATAAGATGATTATGCATGAGTCCCATTAAAAGGAAAAAAAATAAAAAAGGAAAAGAAAAAACTAGCTAGTTTACATGGTTTCAAAATGGACAAAGACAAATGAGAGGTGTCTAATAAATAGGGTTGACAATTCGTGTCACGCGTCGGGTTCGTGCCGTGTTAAAGCCATGTCGAATTTTTTTTCCCCCGACCCGAACATGACCCGCGACACGAACACGACTTCAACACCCGACACAAACACGACATGAACCCGAAACGGGTTGACACAACACGAATCAAAATTAACCTGCGACACGAAATTGACTCGTGACCCACGACACGGCACGAACTGAAATTGACTCGAGACACGAAATTGACCTGCGATATAAAATTGACATGAAATTGACCCGTGACACGAAAGTGACCCAAAATTGACACGAAAAAAAAGGGTCGTGTTTGGGTTCTACGGGTCCAACCCGAACACGACCCATTTTTTTCCGTGTCAATTTTGGGTGACCCGAAATCGACCCGCACCCTATTTTTCCCAATCCGAACCCGTGAAATTCGTGTCGTTTTCGAGTCGTGTCATCGTGTCGCGACCCGTATTGCTACTCCTACTAATAAATAATAACTTCTACTTTAATCAGTGATCTTACTTTAGTGGCTCACGTGACAGGTCCCATATCTTAGGGTGATGACAATGAAATGGGTTTGGGGTAGGGTAGATATGTCGCCAATCAGTCTTATGAATTAAAATAGATTCCGTCACCATTTTTTTAAATTAAAACTATTTTCATGTCCACTCTGTTAACCCTATTTAATCAATAAAGGTGAGGAGGGTTGATCTTCACCATGAGTTTAGAATAATCATGAGAATCTTATTTGTCTTATTAACTATTCTTATTTTCATGATACAAATAAATAAATAATAAATACACCTATATATAAGTTATTAAGTTAAAATAAAAGATTTAAACAATGATTACCACTTTTTATATATTATATATCATATAACTTCATATTTCAAATCATATACATTGTGAAATATTGTGCGCAACATATTTAATTGAAAATTAGATAAAAGTAAACGTGATGGGTAAACATTTAATTAGTAATCAAATAATTCTTGTGAGACGATAACTTTTCTTACTACTTTATTGCTTGTTTACAATAACATTTACTTGCATACTTGCGGTAGAAAATCTTCAATAAAATAATATGCAAAATTTGGTTTACAATAATGGTTCTAAACGGCCCTTATAATTTATATATTTGATACACAAAAGGATAAAGAAAGCAAATCAAAAGGTGCTGTTTTTAAAAAAGAAAGCAAACGGACAAAGTAAAGAATTTGTAGACTTGGTGCTTTCCATGTCCATTATTGAAGAACTGATGATAATGGGTAACGACAAAAGGACAAAGACTTATGCACTTGCACTTCCTTTACGAAGACTTATTATCCAAGATGCTTAGTTCTAAAAAATTGAGATTAAAATTGGTATTTTTTATATTATTCTTTGACTATTTTTGAAGATACGACCTTAGTTACAAATGCATGCAAATCTAAAAAATTTTCTTGGACTACAGAAGAGTTAAATGAGCTAGTTTACACACACACAAACACCAAAAAAAAAAAAAAAAAAAAAAAAGGCTAATACGCTAAAACACTTAAACAAGCCAACAACACTAGAAATGCTAAAAGACAAAGAAAAAAAAAAATACAGAGCCAACATACCAAAGCATGGAAATGATTACCATGTTAATATGATTTGTGCTCAAACTATAAGTAATTAGAAGAAAAAAGAAGAAATACTAAAGGACCTTGTAAAATAGACAACCTTAAATTTTTAATAGATTTTTAAGGTTCTTAATGTTATAATAAAAATTTTAGTTTAAATTAAATTTTTAGTATTTATACTAATTACACATTAGCTTTAAGTGGACGAAATATGACGAAATTGGTTTTTTGCTAACATTTTAAAGTTCAAGGTTTTTTAAGCACTAGTTTTCAAGGTTCACAAAGGGGGGCAAAGTTAGAAAGGTACTAAAGTTTGGGACACAAAAATAAAGTTTGTCAAATATTAAGTGGAGGAAATATCACAAAAATAGTGTTTTCGCTAAAAATTTAAAGTTCGAAAGGTGTTTTTGTTAATAGTATAAAGTTCGAGAGGGTGTAAGAATCATTTTTGAAAGTTCGTAGGATAAAATTACAAGAGTACTAAAATTCAAGGGATAAAAAGAAAAATTTTCCTCTTATTATTTTTGTTATTATTATTATTTTAGAAAAGTGAGAAATCCCACTCTTCTTTTGGGAAAATTATAAGAGTAGTAATATTCAGGGGATAAAATCAAATCTTCTGTCTCAATCTTCCCCTTCTCTCACCGTCCTCTTCCTCCTCCTTTTCAAGCCCTCATACTGCAACATGGAAATGATGAAATATTTTGTTTGGAAAGTGGTACACCACGAGTCGGAAACTTATCTTTCCTTACCAAAAAAAACTTCTTTTCCTCACCTTGGAAGATATCTAAGCCACGCGGGAGAGGAAATAATTATAGAGACTAACTGAAATCTCAGGATTAAGCCCATAGGCTATAAAGCTTGGGGGCAACGCCCAAAGGCTATTATCCATATATTCAAATTATCTGTCTAATTTTTAATATCATAAATAATGTCTAATCAATAATATTATATCATATTATCTTAAATAATATGAAATGCCTTATAACTGAATTTTTTGTAACTTAAAAATCTAACTTCATGTGCGTGATGTCGAAGACATAAGTGGATGAGGCAAAGTATCAGATTGATGAAATGCATGTGCCTGTGAGATTTGAATTGGAAAATCTCGAATATGAAAATTTCAAGCATAATAAACCGAGGATTTATCTTCTCAGGATCACAGATGAAATTTAAACGGATAGAAATGAATAGTTTTTAGCTTGTATTTTCTTTATTTTGGATTTATTATAATCATCCAAAGGGGTGGGACCTATGTTTAAAGGCTATTTTTTTTTTCTTTTGGAGAACTTACTGTGCATTGTCTGCATTCATTAGTTGAAAGCTCTTATTGCAAATTTTTTTTAAATACTGAAATCCTCAGCATTAAGAAAGGACGTTACCCAAGATATTCTAGTGAGCCTTTATAAATTTCATGTGTTCTCTACTTTTCTATCATTTATTTTGTACTATTCATCATGAGTGATATGTGATGAGGTTAAATTCGTGCCGATGAATTTTTAACATCAAGTAGAAGGTCTTTTTTTTTTTTGGTTGTAAAATATTGCCTTTTCTATTCGGAAATTGCATTTCGGCTCTTTAAATGGCTTCTATATATGAGGTTTTACACTGTGTTTTTCTGTAAACTGTTGATTTTTTTTTACACCCAAACCCCACACCCCCCCCCCCCCCCCCGGTCGCTTCGGTTTTGAATTTTGTTTCTAATTTATGTGTATGGATGTTAAAGTTTAAACTTGCTCAATAGTTTCCCCTCGAAGAGGAAACACAAAACTTTTCGAAATTAGTTATTTATGTACCCACTGATGTTGACTTATTATCAATTTTCTATTGCAAATATGACGTACCGATTATATACAGTGCTGATGGTTGCATTGGATAAGATTCGTATTTAAGGTGGATGATTCGTATCATTTCTTCCCTTCCTTTGCGAATTAAGGATCGAGACAAAAATTTTTGTCAACGAGATTGTTTACCGGTGATAGTGCCTTTTTATAAAATGCTTTAAATGGTTTGATTACATCCTTAGTAAGATGTTTGCATAATTAATAATGTGTGTATGCTTGCTATGTATACAAAAAATAATGCTAATTAAGATATTAACTCTAATTTTAACTTTTTATTATAAGCCTACATGACATTTATTCTATATCATACGCCACCTCATCGGTCATCATTTTTAATATAACAAATTATATTCCCCTCCAAGACCTTTCCACGGTACCTTCCACCATAGGCAAAACCATCAAATCTTCATCCACAAAGGAGAAAAATAAACCCCAAAATCTTCTCTCATTATTCTCTTCCTCCTCCTCCCCCTTTTCCAAGCCCTCCGGTTCAGCGGCATTCCAACGGCAGAAAGTTTTTCTTTTTCTTTTTTTTTTTTTTTGGAAAGTCTGTCTTTGAATTTCTACTTTTTCTATTTGGAAATTCTGTTTCTGCTCTCAACTTTAATTAGTTTGTGCGAGGTTTTACGTCTGCAAATTGTTGATTTTGTTTCTTCTTTTCCTTTTGACTTTGGATTTTGGATTTTGGGTTTCTTATTTAACTATATGGATGGTTTAAAGTTTAAACTAATTACTCAATAAATTTCCTTCGACAAGGAAAAACAAAGGTGCCATTTGACACTGTTTTGGAAACGTTTTAAAAAGGAATCTCACAGTTTTGAATAAAGGTGCTTTGAAAATGATTTTGAAATAGCATTTTGTTTTGCACAAAGTCAGAAAACAAAAACAAAAATAAAAGTAATTATTTTTTGTTAAGGGATGATGTTGTTTTCTTATTTCCATTTTTGTTTTCTTAGGCTTTTATGCCCAACAAAGAATTTTAGAAACATATCCAAACACAATTTTCTTTTTCTTGTACTCAAACCAATTTCTCTAGAAACATAATCAAACACAATTTCAAAACATATCTCAAAATCTTATTCAAAACATTCTCATTTATATTTCATATCTAAAACACAATCATTTCCAGAACGTTTCATAAGGGATCTAAAACTGACCAAATTGGTGATTTATGACCGGAGTGATAATGACATATATATAAATATGTTGATTATATATGCTACTGATAGATTGGTTAAGATTAGGATGAGTTCCTGTCCGACAATCATACAAATCGAACATATGTATTATTTTTTCTGGCTCATATAATTACTAATACATCTATATACAATGTTATGAATCTTTGTGTCTAATATGTGATACGAGGATTACACGACGGTTTTGCTCAAAACCGTCGTGTAATCCTTTTTTTTTTTTTTTGAAAATTTTCGGAAGATTACACGATGGTTTTTATAACCGTCGTGTAAATTTTGAAAATTTTGAAAATTTTCGGAAGATTATACAATGGTTTTCTATAACCGTCATGTAATCTTAGGATTACACAACAGTTTTGCTCAAAACCGTCGTGTAATCCTTTTTTTTTTTTTTTGAAAATTTGAAAATTTTGAAAATTTTTAAAGGATTACACGATGGTTTTTATAACCGTCGTGTAATCCTTTTTTTTGTTTTTTTTTTTTTGAAATGCTGCCGGATTACACGATAGTTCCAACAAAACCATCGTGTAATCCTGTGGATTACACGACGGTTCATCAAAACCATCATGTAATCCTGTTTAAGACGACGGTTTCACAAAAACCATCATGTATTTTCCGTCGTGTAAGCCAACTTTTGTAGTAGTGTCGCTGTCTTAATCTCAAGATTAAACCCATAGGCCATAAAGCTTGGCGAACGTCGAAGACTTGAGTGGATGAGGCAAAATGTCATATTAATGAAATCCATAAGATTGCGGGATTGAAATTGGAAAATCTCGAATTTTCAGATTTCAAGCATAACAAAAGGAGGATTAATATTCTCAGGAGAACATAGATGAAATTTAAACAGCCAGCAATAGATAATTATTAGTTTTTATCTTTTCTATTTTGAATTTATTGTAATTATCCAAAGGGCTAGGACTTGTATGGAAAGGTTATTTTTCCCATTTGGAGAACTTACTGTGTGGTTTCTGCATTCATGAATTAGCTGAAAGTTGTGATTGTAATTTTTTAAAAATATTGAAACCCTCAACACTAAGAGAGAAGGCAGTCCAAGAGATTCCAGTCAGCCTTTATAAATTTCCTATGTTTTCTACTTTTCTACAATTTATTTTTTATTATTCATCGTGATGATATGTGATGAGATTGAATATTCGTGTTGACAAATTATCATCATCAACATAAAGTTTTATTTCTTGAATTCTGCTTTTTCTTTTTGGAAATTCCATTTTGTGGTTCTTTAAATAGTTTCTGTGGGGTTTAGACTACTCTTTTTTTTTTTTTTTTTCTTTTTTTGGTTTTGTTTTTATTTTCACTTCGGTTTTGATTTTTTTTTTTTTTAATTTAACTGTATGGAAGCTCAATAGTTTCCCCTCGAAGAGGAAAAACAAAACTTTTCTACTGATGCAAAAAGTTACTTATGTACCCACTGATGCAAATAGTTATTTACTAGTTTAATGTCCGTGCATTACACAAGAGAGGAAAATAAATAGATAAATAAATAAGAAAATTAAATAATATTTAATAATAACAGTTAGTTACGATAAATAATATAATTACAATAAGTTTCCAAAAACATTAACCCAAAAAAAAAAAAAGATATTCAATAGTTCTCTTTGCATTTCCATTCTAAACCATCATCACCGTAAGCTAGAAAAAAAAACTAGCATAAATCAAAAAACGAAAAACAAAATATATAAATATGTGGTGAAAAAAACAGTTAGAAATAACTTATAAAAATTAAAAACAAAACAAAAGAAAGCAAAACATACCTATATTAAATAAAGGACAAAAAAGATGGAGCAAAACATACCTATATTTTGCTCCATCTTTTTTGTCCTTTATTTTTTTTAGGATCTCTCTCAATTATAAAAATATAAACTACTACTACTAATAATAACAATAATAATAATAATATAAAAAACTTTTCTCCAGCGATGTAGAGATAGAGATAGAGAAGTAAATTGATCACTTTAATTAAAAACAAAAACAGAAAAAAAAGACAAAAGGAAGAAAAAAACTCAAAAGGGAAAAAAAGATTAAAGAAAAACAACAAAACCAAAAACATATTCTATTATTTTTTACAAAAAAAAAATAATAAATAAATTTCAGTTAGATTATATACATGCAAAACATAAAAATTAACAATAACATCTAAAAAAGACAAATCCCAACAAATGAAAAGGCTAAAGAAACCAAGCACAAATCACAAAAAGAGAATAAAAAAATTAAATCGGAAATGTGAAAACAAAAATCATTAAAAAAATAATAAAATAACAAGAATGCAAGGAAAAAATGAATGAAAAACTGAACTTTAAAATTTAAATCTTAGAAAGTCAAAAAAAAAAAAGAGAGAAACAAAAAAAAAAAAAGGAAAAGGAAAAAAAAACTCAAAAGGGGAAAAAATTAAAAACAGATTCTATTATTTTTTTAATTTACTTTTTTAACCCAAAAAAAGAAAAGAAAAGAAAAAAATTTCAGTTAGATTATATATATATAAATATTGCACTTTAACACAACTTCAAAGAGCAAAATCGAAAATGCACATTAAAAGGGCAACAAGGTTCAGTTCCTGTAACTATCAAAAAAAGCAATTACAAAAGAAGGATAAAATCATCCATGAATAATTGTAAAAGGATAAAGTTGTCCTAACACTATAACAAGCTGTAAAAGTAACTAAAGCTCAAGGACAAAATTGCCAATTGACTCCCAAAAAAAAAAAAAAAAAAGATAAAACAAGCATAACATTGTAACAAAGAAAAAAATAATTGATAATAAAAGACAAAAAAATCATAACACTATAAAAAAAAAAAAAAAACAGTAAAACTTTTGTTGCCTTTTACTATATAATAATAATAATAATAATGCACCCAACTGATATAAGTGAATATCATTTCTCTATTGCAAATATGACTTACCAATTACATATGCTGCTGATGGTTGCATGGGATAAGATTCATATTTAAGGTTGATGATGGAAAGATTTGATGCACACCTTTTTTTTTTTTTTTTTTTTTTAAGTATGTTATATAAATATTTTTTTTATACATGGTTCCAACAAAAAGACATATATATAAAGGAAGGACAAAAGAGTAGTAGTTAAAAAAAAAAAAAAAAAAAAAGCTAAGAACGAAGTGAGAATTTGTAGACTTGGTGCTTCTATGTTCACAATTATCATTATTTTTTTTTTATTATTTTCTATGTTCATTACTGAAGACATTGATAATGCACCCAAAGCAGCAAAAGGACAAAGACTTTCTGCACTTATACGTCCTTTTCGGAGACATAGTATTCACGATGCTCGGCAATGTAAAATATAAACTGGATTTTCCACTAAAAGTTTACATATCCATCGCATACACCACCGCAACATTTTTTATTTTTATTCTCTTAATATTAAGAAATAAAAAATTCAGAATTTAAACTCCAATTATACATTCACATGCTCACATACTCACACATCCAATCACTTAAATTAGCCCCAAATGACATTGCGACACTTTTAATTTAATAATAAAATATTTTACTAAAATGCCCTAATTTATTTTTAGATTTACAAGTCACCAAGTTTTTCTCTGTCTTTCCTATTCTCCCGCTTTTTTTCTTTCCTCTTTTTCTTTGTTGTTGGCAAAACCATCAAATGCTCATAAAAAAAAAAAAAAAAAAAAAAAAAAAAAAAAAAAAAAACCCAAACAAATATTCTCCCACAGTCCTCTTCCTCCTCCTACTCCAAGTGCTTGTAACATGACAAGGATGGCAAATTTTATTCAGAAAGTTTACTTTGGAAATTCTGATTTTTCTATTTGGAATTTCCATTTTAGCTCTTTAATTTGTATGTATAAGGTTTTATGACTGTGTTGCTGTGAATTATTGATTTAATTTTTATTTTATTTTCAGTTCGGTTTTGAATTTTGTGGGGTTTTTTTTTCCTGATTTATCGGTATGGATGTTAAATTTCAAAAACTTGCTCAATAATTTCCTCTCGAAAAGGAAAAAAGAAAAACTTGCTAAATTAGTTATTTACGTACCAAATGATATAAAATGATTATCATTTGTCTGTGACACTTTAGCATATATAAATATATATGTATATGACGATCATATGTACATACGTTTCTTCATCTATAATATCTGGTTGTTTAAGATTACTGTTGACACAATGTTTCAACTTAGAGACAAAGAAAGCGAAGGAAAAAGTGAGGATTTTGAGACTTGGTTCTTCCATGTCTGTTATTGAAGACCTTGATAATGGCCGACAGCAAAAGAGCAAAGACTTAAGGGTTCGTTTGGTAAAAGAGTTAGAGTTTGAAAAAATTTTAAATTTGAGTAGAAAATTTTTGTTGAATTTTCAGAAAAGACAAAAAAATTTTTCAGAAGAAGATAAACTTTTTTAGAAAAAGACAAAAATTGAGATAAAAATTTTAGTTTGAAATGGACTTGATTACCAAACAAGCCCTTACTGCACTAGTAGCCGGATTAATATTTTTTTTAATCCACGCATGTATATCCGATTTTTCTCACTTTATTTAAGACAGTGAGTCCACGTGGATAAATGAGTTCACATGTAAAATTACCATCCAAAACCCCACCTTTTTGAACATGCATCTTTTGTATAATTTTTGTTTTCTAACTTATGTGTAAACAACTATTTTCACACATCATTGAATGAAGTTAGCTTTTAAAGTACGAAAAATCAGTTATAAAATATTTTAAATATTTTTAAAATAAAGTGACGTAATATTATTTATAAGACATCATTTGAGACTTCAAAAATTAGATAGAAGATTTGAATCCTACCCTTTTTTTTCACCACCTTTTTCCATTAGCCATGCTGTTGGGTTCTGTTAAATTTTTCTCCTTGCGTGAGACCAAACATAGGGTTTGATATTAAACTTAGTTGCAATGCTAAGTTGCAGAGCATAAAAACAGAGCGAAAGCAGAGGAAGAAGGAAAAAATAAAAATGGTCCGCCAACTTTTTATCCCCATTCTTCTATTCTCATGCCTCATCACTACAACAGCATCCGAAGCACCGACGGCGAAGGATAACTGTCAGCCGGGTTGCGGAAGCATCAGCATTCCATATCCTTTCGGGATCGGAAAAGGTTGTTACGTCGACGAATGGTTTGAAGTTGTCTGCAGCGGTACTAACTCGACTCCAGTCTTGAAACATATCAATCTCGAGGTGAACAGAGTTGATCTCTACGACGGAACACTTGACGTGCAATTCCCAGTCACCTTTTGGAACTGCAGTGACCAGAAAACACCGCAACAAAACCTCAGCTACAAAGGAAGCCCTTTCG
Organism: Ficus religiosa; assembly: GCA_024759925.1. Taxonomy (NCBI): domain Eukaryota; kingdom Viridiplantae; phylum Streptophyta; class Magnoliopsida; order Rosales; family Moraceae; genus Ficus; species Ficus religiosa. The sequence continues at coordinate 12,486 of JAFMPE010072423.1, forward strand.
CCTTCTCCGAAGACAAGAACAAATTCATCGCGGTGGCCTCTGGAGGGTTTGCATGGATAGCAGATTCAGATGAGCGACTTGTTGCGAGTTGTTGGTCCGATTGTGCTAATAACGTTTCGGTAAACACTCGATGTAACGGTGTGGGTTGCAGCAAGACCTCGATCCCCTCGAATCTGCAGGCCTTCGATGCCCGTTTCAACATCACCGCAAGTAGTGATCAGAGCAATGAAACAGACTGCAGATACGCTTTCGTCGTCAAGGAAACTTGGTTTTCACAAAATGTCACAAATATTTCCGCTTTGTTGGAGATGAAAAACGTTACGGTGGCGCTTAATTGGGGATTGAACGCTTCCAAACATGAAGATGTAGAAAAATCGGTAGGGTCTTGTCCTCGCAAAAGTGGCAAAACAGGATGTTGCAACAAGATCTCCAACACTTCTTTTTCTTCACTCTTCACTAAATCAGGACAGCTTGTGTGTTATTGCGAGGGCGGCTTTGAAGGAAATCCTTATCTTCCCGGCGGCTGCGATGGTAAAGCCCCTCTACCCTGATCTACAAACAGCTTGTATGTACTAACTCTGCTTTCCATGACGGTTTTTCCAAAAAAAAAAAATCTCCATTCGTGTGTTTTGCAACATTTCATGACGATTTTTTTAAAAAATCATTGCGTAATATCTGTCTTTTTTATTAATATTTGATTGTAGTGAATACCATAATAAAAATTAAAGAAGAAAAAAAATGGGTTAATTTCAATTTTAGTCTCTAAAGAATATATATTGTATCACTTTATCCTCACGTCTTAACAAATCATACTAGTGACACTTGAGCTTATCAAGTGTTTTAATATTAATCACTCTGATAGAAACAGTAAAAAAAAAATGATGGAATGAAGCATGAATGTGGGGTAATTTGATTAAATAAATATTGGGTGGTCGATTAAACGGGTGAATGGAATCCGATTTATGTTATCCAAATGATTCAACATATAAAAACCAAAATTTTAAATCTGTTGGGTAATATGGATCAAGTTTAGTTCACTTGTCCAATCAATTACCCAACATTCATTTAACGAAATTATCCTCCACCCACCCATTTGTATTATTGGGTTAATTGAGTCATTTTCAAGGTTTATGTCATAAAGGTGTTAATAGTGAAATATTTTATAAGTTTGGTTGCCATGATGTGACATTTTAAGCTTTAGAGGGTTATAAAGTGAGCCAACATGTATAAGGGGCCAAAATTAAAATAAGCCCAATGATACAAAGATTTAATGTGGTTCCATAATATGCTTAAATCTAAAAAATTAGATAAATTACTCAAAATTAAAAAATATTCTAAAATCAAGAATTTCCTAATTTAAAAATCGATTTAAATAAATTCAAACTACTAATAAAGATTGTGAATTCCAAAAACTAAATTGGGGAGCAAAAGAAAGCTAAGCTTTCTTGTTGAATTATTCATTGAAAACACGTCAAAAAGAAGGTTTATGTAGACTAGCAGACAAATAAGAAAAAGACTATGTTACCCTTAAAGATAAAGATCAATAACCAAAAAAAAAAAAAAAATTAATAAAGCTAATCTAATTTAACAAAGGTATATACAAAATGATAACTTTACGTAATAGTTTGGTTCCTATAACAATAAAACTGACCATTGATTTTTTGAAATTGAATGGAGGCAGTTGTATACCCATCATGTAGAAACTTAAATTTTACAAAGATAATCACTTCCATTCAAAATTTTACAATTTTCAAGTGGTTTCATAGGCATTGAAGATAACGTTTTGCTCCTACCGTTTATCTCAATTATATATTTTTGTAGTTTTTCTATATTTATGCGAATTATACTGACTAAATAAAAACGGGTAATATTGCTTTGTCTAGACAATATTTGATTTAACTGTCCATTAGGTCTCATCAACTTACTATTCCTGTATTTTTCTATGATGAAAACACTACCCCAAAAAAAAAAAAAAAAACCTTATTCACGTTATAAGCCAAGTTCTGTCAATTATTCATTAGTTTTTCTAAAGAAAACAAACTAATTTAATTTCTTCGCAATATTGCAGATATTGATGAATGTAAACCTCGAGGTAATTCCAAGCGACCATGTGGAGAGTACGCCAAATGTGAGAACACTGTTGGGAGATACAAATGCAAGCCAAAGTACAAAAATTTGGCGGTCCCTTTAGGTATGCTTTTTGACGCTCTAAATTAAAAGGCTAGTTTGTACAGACATAATTTAATATTTATTTTTTTGTTCTCAACAATCAACTCTTGAATTTATAATTTTTAACATCGTCAATCCTTTTTACTAATGTTCGTTAAATTTTGAATGATTTTTTACACGTCATTTGCATGTGATGTATCCCGAGAAGGTCATTGTTGGTTATCTTTGATTAATTTCAATAAAAATTCATTACAAAGTTTAAGTTCAAGTTTGAGTTACAATTAAATTAGGTTTAAGTTTTGAAATAAATTTTATAAAAATTAAATAAAAATGACCAGTAATGCCATTCTTGAGCGGTGTTTGATGTTTAAGTTTAACTCTAACTGAACTGTACTTTTTCATCTCAGTTTTTGTCTTTTTTCTGAAAAGTCAACAAAATTTATAACTAATTTATGAAAAAAAGTCAACTCCAACTTAAAAATTTCATCTCCAACCGGCGAACTAAATGCAAGCTTGAGCTATCACATGCAAAACAATGTTCAAATTTTGATGAATGCGAGCAAAAAGGATTGACAGTTTCAAAAATTAGTTTAGGGGGTTGATTGTCAAGAAAATTATACGTTCTCATTAAAATCTCAATTGCC
>JAFMPE010072534.1:0-14071 GCA_024759925.1 Ficus religiosa
TATAATTTTTCATTTCATAGTTATTAGGCCCCATTCATGAAAAATTCTGGCTTTGTCTATGGTTGGCCTTTCTGCCAAATATGCTCAATTTCACTTTTTTTTTTTAATTTTATTTTTTTAACACTGTTACGAAAAGAGAATCCTGGACGCCTTAAAAACAAATCCATACAAAATAAACCAGTCCCCAATAGAAAAATATAAGAATAAGGATAACTGAATCGAACAAAGGAAAAAAAAAAAAAAAAAAATCTACATCATGCATGCAAAATAAGGTTCTAAACTCTGCCTAAAAAGCCTCTAGAGCAGCGGCTAGTGCAAAAACATCATAATCATCATAAGAACAACCATGATCATGACCATCTTTACACCCACACTCCTCCCATTTCTTCCTCATTCTAATAAGCCTTCTTTTCTCTTGTGTCTCCTCTTTCAAAACCCTAGCACTTATCTCCATCTTCAGTTCAGCTTGTTTGACACCCTCGAGCGCATGACCACGTGTCACGACAAGAGTCACCCACTTGTCAAAGACCATGTTTGGCGACTCGAGAACTTCCTTAAGTGGGATCTCTGCCATGCCCAAGACTTTTGAGCCCCCAAGAGTTGGTCCAAAAATTTGCACTCTTTTTCTCATCCTTAGCTCCAGAACCAAGCTTTGTTGGCCTAGTTTTGCGATGTCAATGGGACCCTCGGTTCCATAGCACTCCAACGAGAAGGACTCGTTCCAAACGACGTCGTTTCCGGTGGCGATCTCTCTGGTGTTGAGCACAATATTTGATCTTTTGTTGCTATTTCCTAAAGGAAGATAGCATATTCTTACAAAGAGATTAGTTCTAGTGGGTGGTTTGGATTTTAGGGTTTTCGCTTGTACGATTTTCAATTCAAAGGTAAGAGAAGAGAACAGTTTGGGAGTATCCATTAACTAGTTTTGTGTTCTTAACAAACTTAGAGAGTGAGAGAGAGAGAGAGAAAGAAATATATTGTTAGTGTAGTATTAATGTCTTGTTTTTGGTGTGATGCAAATTGTTGGTAGGAGAGGTCTATTTATAGTGATATCTAAGGTGGTATTTGCTCTCTAAATCATGATGCCCTTATCGATCTATATAAATAAACAGTAGTTAAGAGTGTGTTGTATATATAATATAGCGACAATTCCATACCTGATTATACCACAAGGTGAAAAGTTCAAATTCTATCATCCACAAATAAAATAAAATAAAAATTCATTGGCTATATATATCATAATGTAATTATTGGCCACGATGTGAATCGTGTAAGATTGAGTGTGAAAAGATTATATAACAATTAATATTATTATGATCGTGTCCCTTAGATTCTTGAAGGGCTGCATAATCCAAAACGAGCTTGTGAAAACAATACCTTTTGGCTATTGTTTTTAAGTGCTTAATTGTCTCTACAATTACAGCAGAGAATTCTTAACATGTGATGTGGGTTGTCCACTAGCTAATTGACAGATTTGTAAAGGATTCTTTTTTTTTTTTTTTTGAAAAATTTGTAAAGGATTCTTGCGTGTATTTGCTCCACTAATTCCGTCCAACATTTTTTCAGTATTTAATATTTTCATATTCATTCCTTTATATTTGTCGTTCTTGGATAATCGCATTTTTTTTTTGTAGTGCTTCTAGATCCAAATTTTCTGATTTATTTGGTATTTGAGTTTAACTTTAACAGTACTGAATTTTTGTTTCTTTTTTTTGTTAAATCAATAAAAATTATAATTAATTTTTAAAAAATCAACCAATTTCAATTTAAAAATTTTAACTCCAATGGGCGATTCAAATATAACTTTTCTAAACGCATGGAGGTTCCCCCCTCTCCCTCTTGTAGCTAGGAAAATAGTTATAGAAAAGATGGTCAGGGTAGTCTATATATATATATATATAAACACACATAAATACATATATATATATATATAATTTGAGGGACTCTACATATTATACATTGGACAATGTGTATGACACATATAATCTCATCACAAATAAAAATAATTGATTTCGTGACGGTTTTCCAAAGTTGTTGAATCAAAAGTCGTGGCAAGTTATTCAAAAAAAAAAAAAAAAAAAAAAAAAAGTCGTGGCAAGTTTTGATCATTCCGCACCTATCATTAAATGTGAATGTCACGAACTTTCAAGTTTCTGAGGATCGTCGTTAAATATTTTATTTTTAACAACGTTTTAAACAAAATTTTTTTTTCAAAAAATCGTTTTAACCAAATAATTGACTAAAATGACTTTTTATGCAATAGAGATTTATAGTGCTGCATTATTATCGTCCACAGTGACAAAATCAGAAATATTTTTAGGGGCATCAGTTAAGCTATAATTTTGAACTAAACAAATAGCATAGCTTTTTCTTTTTTCCTTAATTTTTTTTAACTTTTTTTTTCTTTTAAACTCTTTCGTTTCCTTATATCTTATAACTTATTCAGTCTATTTTTATCTCTCACCTTTTCTTTTAAATGAGTAAAATTGAAAACCAAGTTCAGTTTATATTTTAAACTTCAAGTTATTTAGGTGCTTCGGTAATTAACTGAAATCAGCTTGTTTTGATTTCATGTATATATATATATATATATATATATGCATAGCTACAATTCATCAGTTACTGCCTAGCCAAACAGATCTGATCTTAAAAATAATAGTTATAATAATAACATGAACAAGTGACATGAAAAAGTCAAGGACTAGAACTCGCTATATATTAGTACCAGTACACTTCAGATAGTCTTAAAAGCCTTTTCTGTATTCAAAAAAAATAAAAATAAATAATACAAAAGATCAACTTGGCGGGGTTTGGGATTTATGCCTTTAAATTAAGTTTGATTATGTCGGTTTAAAGTTAACACTTTTTTTTTTTTTTTTAAATTAAAGGAAGAATACCTGGACTGCATTTAATGTTGCCTGTAAGTTACTTTTTTTTTTCTTTTCCTTTTTTTTTTTGGTCCAACGACCACTAGTCTTATTTATTAGTGATAAATCTCATTTTAGAAAAATAAATAAATAAATAAGTAATTAAATAGAAAAGAGTCTTAAGGATTGTTTAGTTTTGTCTTCTAGTGATCCCCGTCATCTAACTTTTTCTTCACCAAGATGATCATTATTACCGTTTTGCCAAAAAAAATAAAAAAAATAAAAAATAATAATAAAGAAGGGAAAATAATAATAATAATAATAATAATAAAGAAGGAGGAAAAAAAGAAAAAAACTAACGGCGCATTTGTTCCCTAAGTTTGCACATAAACTGAACTTTTTATAAGAAAAAAAAAATACTGAAAAAAGGTTTGAAAATATATCTAAACCTATGAAACAAAAGGACGTAGAAATTTGAAAATATCTAATCATTTTACCTATTACTTAATTTAGAGTGTGGGGTTGAAGGATATTTATAAAGTGGTGGAGGTATTAAAATTTTCAGGTGAAAGCAATTTGGTAGAAATTAAAAATGTAGATATAGTTACATACTTAAATTATTAAGTGGAGGTACGATTAAAATGTAGAATAACTGTATATTCAGTTTTAGAGTAGAGGCATAATTACAATTTTTTCTTGTAAAAAAAGGTACAACTATAATTATTTTAAAAATTTGGGGAAAAAATTAAAATGTCAAAAACTGGGTGAAATATGTATCCTCACTCATCATCGTGTGACTTTACCACGGCCCACGGGTTACAAATTAATACGCGCGAAAAACCATTAAGAAGTTAGTAAAACAGTTGAAGTACTTTTTTTTATTTCTTTTTATTTTTTACTTTTTATTTTTTTATTTTGTTCACAAAATGCGTTTCTGAATCCTAACTTTAGGACCTTATCTCGTTAATGTCGTGATGTGCAAGTAGTGTTAGGAGTGTGCAATGAGTAAAAATTAAACTCGTCTTTCAAATAGAATAGAATAGCTTCTTTCCACAATTCCCTACTTTCATGAAAAAAACATAAAAAATAATATTGATTTTGACTTAAATTCTGTTAGCAAAAGATTATTGTAGCCGTTGGAGATCCAAAGTTACCGGCCTATTTGGCAGAGCTTTAAAAAAATTACTTTTGACTTTCTAAATCCAAAAACTGTTCGTGGAAGTGATTAGATGATTTGTCAGAAGAATTTCCAGTCAAAATCAGAAGATTGGGCTTTCAAAAAAACTCTTCTAAATAGATTTATAAACTTAAATAAGAGTTTAAGGTAGATATTAATTTGATTTTAATATTTTTTTAATACTTATTAAAAAGCTTTAAAATTATCTTGATTTTAAAAATTATTTTAAAAACATAGTGCTTGCCAAATATTTATTAAAAAAATCATAACTTTTGTTTCAATTTCTGTACTGATTAAAAGTAAAATCCTTGTTAAACGCGCCTAATTTATCTATAATAGCTTTAGAAGAAAAGCAAAGAATGGTGCCTCACACGTTGGTAAGAAAAGTATAATTATTTGATTTTAATAGATATCCAGCTAAACACAGTACTTACCCACGTTAGTTAATTTATAAAGGTTCTCATATTTATTTCAATACATTCTCACTGGTAGTGCTAATAATGGATATTAGATATGTACTTTAGCAGATTGTTCTCCTTTTCTCTCTGTCATCAACATGAAGTTTGCATATACAATAAATTTAATTTACTTATCCAAAAAAATTAATTTACCTGAAGATGGTTAAGAAAATTTTCAGACTAAAGAAGTTATGGTTTACATTAGGAAATTTTTCAGCGGCATGAGTTTGATAAAAGTTTAAACAGAAATTTTTAGGCGGTGAAAACTCGTCTCTTATCAGATTTAATCTCGTCATTCAATAAATAATAAACAATAAATTAAATTGTAGAAAAATACAGAGCACAAAAAATTTATTAAGGTTCACCGCGATTCAAAAACCTATGTATTCCTTGGTGTTGGTGTTGGGGTATCACTATTTTAAAGAAGAATATACAAAGACTTCTCCATGCTTCTTAGTGCAAAAATAGCGTCTAAGGTCTCTAAAGGGAAAAATCACCTGTATCTTCCTTTGTATTTAAATATAAAGAATCCAAATCAATAGTTTAAATAACAAATTCTTGTCCATATTTTGTGATTCAAAAAATTTCCAAGATTTTCTGAATTCGTTATCCTCAGATTTGTTCGTAATGAGGGCTTACCATCTATGTAAGCCCTCATTATGTTTACGTTTTTTACCATCCCTTTATGCTTGCTTAAATTTTTTATCCTCCATACTGATCTAATTGGAGGTAAAAAAAAAAAAAAAAAAAACTGTTATAATTAGTACAATAATCTTTGGAGGTGCCTTTTGAGAAATAATCTTACAAATAACTTTTTTTTTCCTTTTTCAATAGCTATTTTTCAAATAGCTTTTGAAAAAAAAAAATTCAAATCTTAATTATTATCCTTTAAAATTCAAATCTTAATTAATTTTTTATTTATTTTCGTTGCACTGATGAGACATTGGTGGACTTCCTGTATATCAAAGAGACTCATTACGAGGTGGGCCTTAAACATCACTTAGGTTTAAAATCTTATCTCAATTAGCACATCATCTTTCTCAAACCACATGTGAAGCGTTCATGTATTTTCAACAAAGTGCCAGCATTCAAACGGGTAAAAAGTCTTACCAAACCGGGGACCTTTTTTTTTTTTTTTCGAACTTTTTCTTTGCTAAAAGCTGAGACTGGGGACCTAGACTTTATGTCATGTTTTTATCGTTCAGAAATGAGAGAAAAGCTCTCTGGGGATGCACATTATTTTGGCCGCCATGCATGGTTTTAATCCGTTCCTTGAGCAAGAACAACTCATTGCTTACACAACTGACTAGACTAGGCCATAGCGAGTCCCGGAAGGATTTTGGCATAGCTAGATTTAACATCGGCATGACCCGATTTGGCCCTGTGCTACATGTAGGCACTAGTGAGTTTTATTGTTACATAGATCTCACCGACTCCATTGACCATGATAGACTACTGAAATTGAGTTTAAAGTCGGGATTCAATTATGAGTCGAGCCATCATTAACTAGATTCCTATCTAACACCACCTAACAATGCCTTTGTTCTAGAGTGTTTGACCTTTGTGTGAAAAATTGGAGTTTTTTTTTTTTTTTTTTTTTTTTTGGTACTATCCGAAGTGTTTTTTGTTGAACAACCTTTGTTGTTATGGTTGCAGAAATAGCAAATCACGTCATTGTTTATCAGTAATATAGTTTTGGAGTGTGATTCAATTTCTCCAAAGATCTAATACATATTATGTATGTGATGAATTGAGATTTTCTTTTTCTTTTTTCAATATTTCATTGATTCTAATTAGTTGACTTGAACATGATTTTATGTTAAAAAAATGTACACATGGTATGCTAAAAGTGTTATCCCTAAATTACAAATATTTATGCTAGTATGCATTTTACATTATGGGTTTTTTTTTTTTTGGTTGAAAAAAGTACTATGGTTACGTTTGAGAGAGTAAAAAATCATGACAAAGAAAACAATTTATTGAAACAAGTTGTCTGACTCTAATATTTGAGCTACACACTAAAAAAAAAAAAATTAAGTAGACTCCATAATCTGAATGAAATAATAACTTACCCCAATCTGAAATCCTGCGAAGAGTCCATGGCTTTATATTACTTCTAAGTACTTGTCCTTTATATTCTTTATTTATGACGCCAGACTGCCAGGCTACAATGGAGCCAAGTAGTGCCACACATTTTCTCCGAGATTTTTACCATTTTATACCTTGAAATCTATACCTTATAACTTACGGATAAAACATGTAATCAAATCTCAATTCACAAATTTTCCTTCGCAGCTTAGATACACAAATTGTTCTTGTTGCTTGTTGTTTGTTGTTTGTTGTTTGTTTTGTTTTTTTGTTTTTTTTTGTTTTTTGCCCTTTTGTTTTGTTTTGTTTTTCTTTAGCACATGATAGGCTATTCTTTTTTTTTTTTTTTTTAAATAAAGTCCCCCAGATGTTGAGGTTACAAGGTTATCTATTTTATAGCTTGAAAAGGGTAAATTTATTGACCCAAATATCAAAATTAACTACTAATGGATTTTAAATTCAAGAGATACAATATATATAATTTTTGGAAGAAGAGAGACAATATTAAGGGCCTGTTTGGAATACCAACTGGAGTTGAAGTTCTAGAAATATTTTAATTGAAAATGAGTTACTGTTTTGAAAATGTGTGGTTGAAAATAAACTGTGATGATTAAAAATTATAAAAATTTGAATTGTGTTCAAAAAATAATAAAATATATCTTATTTCGTTTATTTTGAAATTCTATGCAATTAAAAAAAATCATCTCATTTCGACTTAAAATAAGAAAGTTATGGATCTTTAATATTTGAATTTTTTTAAAAATGAAAAAGAAATATTTCAAGATATAAATAATAAAATGATTTATCTATACAAAAAATGATAAAAAAAACTTTTAGAAAAGTCGGGCTGGGAAATTCCAAATGATCCCTAATACATCTAAACACAATAATTCCCTTAAAAAAAAACATTTAGCTTAGTTTGTTGGTTAGAGGTGAAATTGTTAAATTGAAAATTATTTATTTTTTAAAAATTAATTATAATTTTTATTAATTTTTTTTAAAAAATAAAAATTGAAATAAAAAAATATAATTTAATTAAAATTAAAATTAAACTCCCAACAAAACCTTAATAATCTTTGGTTAAAAAAAAAAATGTGAAGACAAAATAACATACAAGAGAGCGTCAGATCCTGTGCGCGCGGCAAATCGATTTGCGTTGCACTTCGCAGAGGGGACATGTGTTGTCCAGTCTGCCACCACGTGGCATTGAATTATCGTTTGATTGAAAAAATAATATAAAAAATTTTCAAAAAAATAAAAAATAAAAAATAAGCAAAAATATCCCGTCCTCATCCAATGTGAGAAATCACATTGTTTTGCCTGAAAACGACAATTCGTAAGTAATTGATAACATTTATTTGAAACAGACAAGTTTCTTTTTCTAAAGTAATAATTGAAAACGATAATGAAGAAAAACTTGGTAATGATATAATGTTTTTTTCCCAATAATAAATAATTCTTTTTTTTTTTTTCCGATTTTTTTCCTTGTAAAATTATTTCCTTCCGCTATTAAAGGTAAATTATCTCTGCACAATTTCGTCAGTACACACAGAAAAGCAAGACTGGAAGAGAGAGAAACTGTCTGAGAGAGAGAGGTAATAATGGCGAGTCTTCGTGTACCAGAGGTGGTTCCTTCTCCATTGGAGGACGCTGAGCAACTCCATAAAGCTTTTGAAGGTCGTTTTAACTTTTGTCAGATTCATCTGCTTTAATTTCTTCTCCTAACTGAATGAATATCGATCTTGATCTTGATTATCTTTTGTTTGATCGTCGTCGATCATCCGTTCGTTGCTCGATCTGATTATGACTCTTGTAATGTGCTTAATAAGATCTGATCCATTTCGTTCTGATATCATGAAAATAATAGATTTGTTGTTTATCATTTTTATTGAGAAAACACGCCAAAGTAACTGGATATTCTTCTTTTTTTTTTTTTTCATTTTATTTTTGGTCATTTTGCATTTTCAAATTGAGTTTGATATCTAGGAGAATTATGTGATCGGATCTGGGAAAATTACTCGTAAGATACAGTTTTGATCCTAAAAATTATAAACGTAAGACCATTCTTAACTGTTAGATCATCTCAAAATCGTATGAGATTAAAAAGAGAGTGACAATTTAACTAAACTTGATAATAATCTAAGGTTAAAAAGACGAGGATAAGAAATTTTTTAGTAGCCTAAGGTTTAGAAATTTTTTGCTGCAATCTTAACTTTTCTGAACAACCGAATAAAGACCTCGGACCTTTTCACTCTAGATTCTCTATTTTGCTACTGTTTTCCTTTTCTTTTTTCTTTTTTCCTTTTTCCAGATTTAAATTGTGTTAATGCTTCTTTTTTGATAATTACAAAGGATCAAAGCGAGCTTTAAACGTTTTGGTAGATCCCTACGTTTTCAATGAGATATTCTTTTGTAAAGATACTTTAATTTTGATTCGAATCAGATGTTGTCATATTTACGACGTTGAGAATCTACAGTATTTACATCTGTTTGATCAGAGTTTGATCATGAGTAGTCTTCTTGATTTTCTCTGTATTCATGTTGCTGTCATGATTTTAGAAACATCATTCAAAATTAAAATTTTCTTCTACTCGTCTCCTCTTATCTCCGTCATTCCGTTCTCCAGTAAATGTAATGATCTGCTTTCAATGTTTGCAGGATGGGGAACAAATGAGGACTTGATTATCTCCATTTTGAGTCACAGGAATTCTCATCAACGTAGGCTGATTAGGCAGGCATATGCTGAAACCTATGGTGAAGATCTTCTGAAATCGCTGGACAAAGAACTCTCAAGTGACTTTGAGGTCGGGTTTTGTTGTTTAGTTTTTACATTCAACTAAATTGTGTGCTCGTTCCTTAGAGACTCTCACTAAGGGAGAGGTCTAAGGTTTGCCCTTCTCTGTCCTTTGGGTGCACGGTACAAATAGAACTTACTAGAACCTGTATGAATATTTATGAGGAACATCCTGTTTTTCAACCATTTTCCGAGGCTTAAAAATGATGCCAGCCATTGAAATTTTTATTTTGATTGATAAAAAAAAATTAACTTTTTCACCTTTGTCTATATTGATACTCTTTTGGTTGGGAATGAGCAAAAAGGATTTTGGTATAATTGGAAGGCTATTGCTAACTTTTGTTTGCTCATCAATCAGCGGGCTGTACTGCTGTGGACATTGGATCCTGCTGAGCGTGATGCGCTTTTGGCTTATGAGTCTACAAGGAAGTTCACTTCAAACTTGTGGGTTCTTGTTGAAATTGCCTGTACTAGGTCAACCCACAACCTATTTGAGGTTAGGAAGGCATATCACGCCCGTTACAAGAGATCCATCGAAGAGGACATTGCATATCATGCAACCGGTGACTACCGCAAGGTAACATCCCTGAACTCCTATGTCACAATAGATTGACATATTGATGAGAGATTGTTCTCATATCCTTGTATTTAGCGATTTAATCTTGCTTTAGCTATAATTTTGTAATAACATCGTTTTCCATACAGCTTTTGCTTCCTCTTGTGACTTCGTTGAGGTACGAGGGAGATGAAGTGAACAATACATTGGCAAAGACGGAGGCTAAGATTCTTCGTGACAAGATCACTGATAAGGCTTATAAGGATGACGAACTCATTAGGATTATCTCTACAAGGAGCAAGGCACAACTGAATGCAACCCTCAATCACTACAACAATTCATTTGGAAATGCCATCAACAAGGTACAAAACCAACCAATGTTTATACCCGTTACAAGGATCATCATTTCGTCTTAAACTTGAGCTTTAAGATCGTTTAGACAAATATTTTTCGCATTAAGAACTGATAATGGAGCAACCATATGCAGGATTTGAATGCCGATCCCAAAGATGAATACCTCAAATTACTGAGAGATGTGATCAAGTGCTTGACGGTTCCTGAGAAATACTATGAGAAGGTTCTGAGGCAGGCTATCAACAAGGTGGGGACGGATGAGTGGGCTCTTACTAGGGTTATCACGACCAGGGCGGAGATCGACCTGAACCGCATCAAAGAGGAGTACCACCGAAGGAACAGCATTCCTTTGGACCGTGCGATTGCCAAAGACACTTCAGGAGACTATGAGAAGATTCTCATTGAACTGACCGGACATGGCAATGCTTGAGAATTTTCTTCATCTCAAGAGTTCCTTCCTTATGGTTCTAGTCGAGTTATGAGTGCCGTTTGAAGTTACCTGCCGTTTGAAGTTACCTGCCCTGTGTCGTTTGCTTCATGGCTTGTTATTGCGTTGTCTTGTTATGGTTTTGTGGACCTTAAGCTATTTATTTGCAGATGCTTTGTGTAAAAGTTTGGATGATAATGGGGTGGTCTTATGCTATTTAACGTGATGTTTCAAGTCCTCTCTTTCGATGTCTTACTTCACTCATTCTATAGATTATTAGGACCGTTAATCCCTGAATTATGAGCATTGTGACACTTTCATCCATGAATTTTAGTCCTTGACAATGAAAATGAAATTGATGAAGGATCTCAAAATTTAATAGAGTTAATCACCGCCATATCGCAATAACAAAAATTTTTTACAAAAATAATTACAGTAAGCACAACCTATTCTTGTTTCGAAGAGGTTTTAGTTAAAAGGAAAATCTTTTGCACTTGGTGTAATTATTTAAATGAAATTTCAAGTTATGCAGTATTGCATATGATAAGTCTATTAAATTTCATAACCCAATCGTCATTTTACTGTCACACTAAAGTTTAGGGAGCAATCTGTCCATTTAAAATTCAAGGACCAAAATAACACAATGCTAATAGTTCAAAGCAGTGTTAATAACCCACAAATCAAACAGTCCACCAACAACTTTGAAAGTATGGCAGAGTTGCCCTAAACTAAGTACGAAAATTTCCTAAACTAAAATTTATTTTAATTAATAAAACAAATTGGTACTGGAAGAAAGGAAACAGACATGAACTTGAAACGACAAGGTTAAACAACGTTGCGACCGACACTGAAAATTCTCAATTAGACAAGCCTCATGCCTTTTCATCTACAAGTTAAGCACTACTAGTTTCTAAAAATATCACTACTCAAACTCGGACACTCCTACAGACACAATGCGGGATCACCATTAAGCTCGGGCTTAATGCATTACCACGACATGTTAGGCATTACTTGTTAAACCAGGGAAATGCTGCTCTCACCACCCGGGGGCTTGCGGACACCGCCGAGATAGTCTCTGGATTGAGCCTTCCCATCAGCAAAGATGTTGCTGCCGCTGATTTCCTTCAGCTTAGCCATGCTCAGTGGCTTTTCAGCCGACCCCGGAGGAACATTTCCCTTAAATATGTTGTTGCCTTTCAACTCAGCAAACTTCTGGTTGTGTATCTTCTTTGTTGTCTTGGAGACGGGTTCTTCACCGAACAGGATGTTGCTCTGACCCCCGGCAGGCTATGTCAATAAAAAAAACGATGTGTTCAGTTTTAGGGCATTCTGTAACGGAAAACAATGCGTCTACAAATCTTGAAAGAGCAACGGCTTCTGTTTAATAAACCCCAAAAAATACTCACATTTGAAACTTTGACTGAAGTGCGGACATTCCTTTGTGTGGGTTCTCCCATGTCTTTACTTGCTCTAGATTCTGGGGCGCGAGTTGCAGCCACTGATCGAGGCACTATTTCTGGTGGAGGGCCAAAGATGTCGTGTCCACTGAGTTCCTTGGACTTAGCATTCGATATCTGCTTTTTAGTCATTGCATCCGAGTCACTTTTCAATGTTCCACTCAATTCACGCTGCTTTGCTACCTCAGGTATAGAGGACGGCTTCTTAGGGGAGATTCTCCCATCAGCGCTGAATGATATCTGACTAATTCCGTTCAGGGCTTGCTGAAAATCCAACCATAAAACAATTAAGAAACAAATTTTATGATGCCGGATTGTCTACGACACTCAAATGCAGAAACTTCATCCGAATACCTGATAAACACGCAGCCCCGTCTTGGATTTAGCAGCCTCGGATTGCACAGCGGCTTCACCTTTATCAGAAAATATTCCACTTCCAGTAATCTCCTTCAACTTATAATCCGAACATGGCTTCCTGAAATAAGCACATGGAAATATAAATCTATAGACCAACAGAAAATTCATTCACAGATTAAAATGTGAAAGTTAAATTTTATTTCAGACCTAGAGACAATTTATTCTCAAATTTACATGTCAGCAATTCCACTCTCTGAACCTAAAATTAGAAAAAACAAGCCTTTAATGTCAAAATTTAAGGAAACCAAAGTTTTTACAGTTTTATCAAGGAAAGTCACGGCTTCAATTGTGTATACTGTGTGTGTATTTAGATACATTATATCTCTCCAACTATCAACGCAACACCAGATTATGTCTGAATTCAAATGGCCCATTTCGAAAGTTAAAAATTGTAAATCTTGGAGAACTTTTATACATTTTAGTGGGTTTTCTGCGCCATTCTCTCACTTTCCCAAATCACAAGAAGAGCCCAAATACATGAAATTGCCAGATCTGACTTCACAACTCCCATTTACCACGAAAAAAAAAAAAAAACTAACCACCATAATTTTCAGAGATGTATTTCAGGAAAAAAGAACAAAAAAGGAAACAATTTCTAAATCGGATCTTACGGTTTCAAGAGAGTCTTGGCTTCGTCTTCCGTTATCTGACCTCCATGCAACACTTTCTTAATCCCATCCGACGGCTTTAATATTAAAAAAAAAAAAAAAAAAGGAATTGACCAAAAAAAATCTTCACTAATTTGATAATTTCGCAAACAAACAAGAAACAAGAAGGGGAAATGGTTGGATAACTAAGTGAATGAAAAGAGAAAACGACGAGAAATGATAACAATAAGAACCTGACGAGAGCGAGGGACGACGGGAGGGGCGGCGGAGGACTGCGGAGGGGCCTCGCTCCACGTCAGCAGATCCGAAGTGGAAGTGCGAGGCTTTCTCACTGCCACTGGTGTGTTTCTCTGCATTCTCTTCTCTCTGTCTCTCTCTTCTTTCTCTCTCTTCTGTGTTTGTTTCTTTTCGGTTTCTATTTTCTGTGTTTTCTCTCTTTCTTTCTTTCTGGTAGTTAAAGGGAGTTTTTAAGTTTGTGACTTTTTATTTTTTGATTTGAAATGAATAGATTTTAAGGGAGTTTTTAAGGTTATTTTTTGATTTGAAATGAATAGATTTTTTATTACTTCTTTTTTTTTTTTTAATTAAAGAGATTTTGAAAGAAAAGATCTTGGACTGCGCAATCCAACAAAAAGATGTCACACTGTGAGTGTACATAACTTTAGACACTCGCTACGAGCGATCGCCATGTGTTTTTCCTGTCGCACTTTTTTTTTGGGTTGCCTCCTTAAATTTTTCAAGTTTTTCGTTAAAAAATAAAAATAAAAAACCAAAACTATCCCTTCTGTCCAAACTAATTCCAATTTCACTTGAGCTCATTTTTGAAACTCAATCCTAGACAAATCTACTCCATAACACGACTTGAAAA
>JAFMPE010072645.1:10909-24979 GCA_024759925.1 Ficus religiosa
GTCTTCTTTATGCTGTCGGTCTGAACGGGCAGCTGTTGCAATTAAGTCCGGCAGTTTGCACAGTAGATTAATCAACAGGTAAACTCTCCTGTTTATCTCTAGCTATTTAGTTTATAAAGTGACATACACGGAACAAATCGATCTTGTTTCAGTTCAATAAGTTAAACATTTGTCAAATTTAGTATGAAATCTGAATGATGGGAGACTCTTAGATGTATAAGCGAATAGTGCTAGATGAAATGTCGATTAGTCTGGTTTTAACAATATTTTTATTGCTTTTATTTTGAATGGACCGTCTTTTGTTCATTCACTAACCGTAATGTAACCGTCTCTAATTAGGATACGGTTTATTTTCCTTTGGGACATAACTGAATATACTTTGTGTAAAACCTGGAACTTTCTTTTCAAATGTTGCGAAATCTGTTCGAAATCTTATCCAAAGAGGAGAGACCGTCCATGCCGTCAGACATATCTGTAAACTGAAGTTAACCGACAAGTTTCCGCCAGCACCACTACTGGATGAATACTTGGAACATGCAAAGAATTACACCACAATGATGCTTAACAAGAGAGACAAGTATAATGAAGCAAAGGTAAGGCAGAAAAGAGCCTTTTTTCAGACCAATATACATTTCTTAGTCCAAGATTAAAGTGTCATCTCCACCATTGGTGTATGCAGAAAAAGGCGATAGACAGAGAAGAAGCTGCTCTAAGAGCCGTTATGGAATGCATCAAAGATTGCAATCTTGAGTCCGAATACCGTAACATAATCCTGTCCAGCAGAATAGCGGAACGTGTTGGCACTCTGGAAAAGATGGCCAAATCAGTTGGCCTAAAGCTTGAGCAATCAAAGAAGCGTAAAAACAACGTACAATGTTGCTCCACAGTGTCCACCCATAACGGGTTAAAGTTAAGTTTCGGAGGATGACCGGAAACAATGACAACACTCTCGGAGCCAATTCGAGCGGTCGGAAGAGAGCTGGAATGCCAGAACACTGCCCAAACTAGGCAACTTTGATACATCATGGGGTGTTTGGTAACACATCTCAACTCCAACTAAACTGTATTTTTTCATCTCAATTTTTGTCTTTTTCTGAAAAATCAACAAAATTTATAACTACTTTTTAAAAAGTTAATACTATTCAAATTTAAAAATTTCAACTCAACTCATTCACTAAACATCCTAATAGGGTTACAAAATGCTATTACTTTCAAGTAGTGTTTAACAAAGAGTAATTGTATAGAGTAAATTCTATTCATCAACTGTATAGAGTATATTCAAGAAAATCGAAGTTCTTGTTTTACAATTTTGAAAGTCAAGTATGTGAACAGACTAGAGGCACATGGTGTAATGTTACTTCTCTTTAGGCTGCTTATTGTCATGTGGTCGTCAATGTGGTCGTTTCACTGTTTTTTTATTATATTATTATATATTACTTGTTGAACGGCATGCAACAAGCAAACAAATGCCACGTGATGGCATTATAAGTATGAACAACGGCATTTTAAAAATATCATTCACTCTTTTTTGTTTTTATAAGAAAGTCATTCATTTTTTTTTAAATAAAAAATCATTAACTCTTTTAATATCTATAATATTAAAAGATTATTATTATTATTATTAATTACTTTTGCAGTTGCTACTTTTAAATTTTTTTTGTTTTGTTTTGTTTTTGTTTTTTTTTTTTGGGGGAGAATAAATGAAATGGATTTGTGTAAGTAGACGCTGAGATGGTGGCATAATGGTCAACTCAAGGGATATGTATTTAAAATAAATTTCTGACATTTTTGTGTAAATGATATCTTTTTAATAAATTTTTTAATTAATGATCAAGGTAAAATTAAGAAAATCATCCTTAAAATAAGGTAAAAATGCATTCACCTAAAAGTTCTTTTTTTTTTTTTTTTAATATCAATTCATCCATAACCGCCGTATTTTTAATAAGAATTAATATTAATCCTCCTATTTATTGTTATAATCCGTTTCTAAAAATTCCAAAATTTAACCTTTCCAATTCAAAATTTTAAAATTATACATAGTAGGATCACATATTCACTCCTTCAAAAAAAAAAAAATCATATATTCACATGCGAGGTGGTGGGAGGAAAAAAAAAAGAAAAAAGAAAAAAGAAAAAGAAAAGCACTAACATGCGAGACGTGTCTTTATCGTACAGTTCGTAGTCGTTTCAAATTTTTCTCTCATCCAATTCCATATAAATATGCAAATTTCCACTCCTCAGTCGCACTCTTTCTTTTCTCTTCACTGTAGGGTTCTGAACCGTCCTTCCATGGCGGGAGAGCTCTGCTGGTCCTCCTAGGGTTTGGGTTTTCTTTTTCTTTTTGATTTTCTTTTAGTATCTGTGTTCTTTTCTCACCATCTTTCTCGTTCTAATGGAGGAGATAACCGCGGATTTGAAAATATCGGAGTTGAAGCAGGGCCTTCTCTGCAAAGCCTACGAAGAGCTCCATGCGCGGGCTTCTTCGATGCTCGTGTTCAGCCTCCAATGGCGGGACTTGGAAAACCACTTCGATTCGACTCGGAATTCGCTTCAGATCGAACTTGAATCTCTCACGGAACGCGAGAAGGACCTCGCCAATAGGGAGAGGCAATTGGAGGTTAGAGAGGTGGAAATGGAGTCGAATCTCGGGTCGAAAGCGAAGGAATTGGAGGGAATCGAGAAGTTAATCGACAAACGGGCGAAAGTTCTGGATTTGAAAGTGCAACATGTTGATTCTCTGAAATCGGCGATTGAGGAAAATCGACAAGAGCTTGAAGTTATTCAGAAATCGATTGCGGAGAAGGCGAGCGAGTTTGATTCCGTGAGGTGTTCTCTGAAAGAGGGAGAGGAGAAACTGGAGTTGTTAGAGGAAAGGATAAAGCAAAAATCGGAAGAATGCGAGTCGAAAGAGAAGGAGTTGGAGGGAATTGATAAGTTAATCGGAGAACAGGCGAAAGCTCTCGAATTGAGTATGCAACACGTCGATTCTGCGAAATTGTTGATTCAGGAAAATGGGGAAGAGCTTGAAGTTAAAGAGAAGCAGTATGTCGCGGTTCAGAAATCAGTTGCGGAGAAAGAGAGGGAGCTTGGTTCTCTTAGGAGGTCTATCAAAGAGGGAGAGGAGAAATTAGAGTCCTTAGAGAAAAGGTTAAAGCAAAAATATAAAGAAGTTGAGTCCAAAGAGAAGGAACTCGACACGGTTCAGAAGACTTTGAGGGGTTACAAAGACGATATCGAGTTGAAAGATAGGAAATTCAATGCAATTCGGCGGTCGCTTGAGGAACGGAAGAAGGAAGTTGATTTGAAAGAACAGCAACTTAGAATGTGTAAGATTATAATTGATGACTGTGACAAAGAGATTAAACTTAAAGAGGAAGAGCTTAATTCTCTACGGAATTCAATAGCCAAGTTCTCGAATAAACTCGAGTCGGAACATAAGCAACTTGATTTTGTTCAGAAAGATATCGAGTTAAAAGAGAAGGCATTTGTTTCACTGAAAAAATCAGTGGACGAGTGTGCTCAACAATTTGAGATGAAAGAGAGGAAATTTGAAGGTTACTTAAAGGTGCTTGAAGAGAAGGAAAAGTTATGTGAATCAAAATCTGAGGAACTTGATTTGATCTATAAGAAGGTGAATGAAGGTCTCGAAGAATGTGAAGCGAAACAGAAGAAATTTAGTTCGCTTCAAAAATTGGTGGAAAACCGATCCCGGGAACTTGAAGTCAAAGAGAGTCAGTTGAAGAAAATGGTCGATGAGTTTGAATTGGGACGGAACGAATTTGATTTGTCGCAGAAAACTGAATTGAGAGTGAAAGAAAAGATTAATATGCTCCCTATACAAGTAAAGGTAGAGCAACCTGAATACACTCATGTCGTCGATGCTGCAAGTTTTCAACAATCCATCGCCATTAAAGGAAAAGACTTGCAGTTCCGCTTGAACCGGCATTTGATGAGGCATGATTGGGTTTGTGGTGAAATTTTTTCCCTGATTCAAGCGTCCCCAGATCCTGCAAAGTTGGTCTTAGATGCGATGGTCGGGTTTTATCCATTGCAGTCGAGTGAGCAAAATAGTGAGTTCGATGTGAATATTGTTAGGAGGAGCTGCATTCTTTTGTTGGAACATTTAATGGAATCCTCTCCGCAGATTAACCCTCAAGTGAGAGATGACGCAATTAAGTTGGCGGGTGATTGGAAGTCTATGATGATGAAGGAGAATTACCTCGAGGCTTTGGGTTTTTTGCAGTTCTTAACTAGCTATAAAATTGCCTTTGCTTTTGATCCAGATGAGCTTCACAGACTTCTTGATATTGTCGGTCATCAGAGACAGGGATCGGAATTACGTGAAGTCCTTTCAACCGCAGGTAAGGCGCTTGGTAAGTTCTTCTATTTACTTCAATTTTATTTATGGAGTATGGTATACACATGATGGAATTGATTTATAATCAAGTTAACCAAATCTCAAAATTCTTCGTTTGTGTCTTGTAATCTTAGAAGTAGAAATTTGTACAACATTGCGACTATACCTCGTTAAAGAGAGCGAGTGAGTTAGTTGTCTCAAATATATTACTTGAGTTGTCTGGCCGCATTGGTTTCAGTTCTCGGCCGGCCACCGTTACCTTTAATTTAACGGTCAACTTAAAGAGTACTGTCAGTTACTCAGTATTTTCTTTTTCTTTTCTTTTCTTTTCTTTTCTTTTTTTTTTTTTTTTTTTTAATTGGTTTGTTCTAGAGCATGTATATAAATTTTCTTTTCTTGTTAGAATTATTATTTTTTTGCGGGCTTTTATTCCAAAATATAGCCTAGATAGCAAGTGCCCTTGCCTGGGGCTATGACATATTGTGATAGGGTTTATGGTTATCGTGTGCCAGGGGATTAGTTGATTGCGGACTACCATGCGGGCGGTTTCTTTAACCTACTAGAATAATAAATCCGCATCCTCTTTCCTTTGTAATTGATCTTTCTATCAATGAAAGGAAGTTTTCTTCTAAAAAGAAGAACTAGAATACGTGATACGAGAATCTATGTATTGCAGCTCTTTTTTTTCTTCCTTTTCCAGTTACTTAGCAAGAAACTTCATTTTTCTCCCCAGCTATAGCTAAAACCAATCAAGCAGAAGATTTGTCCGCCAATGTTGCGACAAGCTCTTCAAATCTTCAGTTAAGCACCATGCAGATTGACATTTTAGCTCTACTTGAAACGTCGGCAAATTCAGCTAGACTTGTCTTAGACCATATACAAGGGTGTCTTTCGCAGCATTGGAAAAGTGGAGATGTAGCTTTTGAGGAAAATGCCATGAGGGACTACATTTCCCTGCTTGAGAAGCTGTTCAGAAGCTCTCCTCAAATTCAACCTGCAGTGAAAGAAGATGCGAAGAAACTAGCAATAGAGTGGAAAGTCAAAATGGGAGGCAAAACCGAAAATCATTGGGCGATTTTGGGTTTTCTGCAGTTTGTGGCTGCATATAGATTGGTTTCTTCACTTGGAGAAGATGTAGTTTTGAAGTTTGTGGAGAAAATTTGCCAGCAAAAAGAGGCTCTGGAATCATGCCGTAATCTTGGTTTTGCCAACAAGATTCCTGGTAAGGTTTCTGAAAATCTGCTTTCTGAGCCCTTAATTAAAAAAAAGATTAAAAAAAGTTGGTTTGGGGGTTATTTTTTCCTTAAATGTTTCTATTAATATTCTCTTATAGTGGAAATAGACTTTCCAAATGTGATTCTAGATGATGAAATTGTCGTTAGGCACGTGAAATGGCATTGACTTTAGCCCTCTTTTTTCTCCACTTTGAATGGCCTGTGAGACTTGATGGAATGTGCTTTTGTTCAACACGTAATTTTGTTTTGAATGTGCTTTTGTTCAACACGTAATTTTGTTTTGCATGTCGCAGAATTTGTTCGAAATCTTATTCGAAAGAAGAAGCTCACTGATGCTGTTAGACTCATTTGTGCATTCAAGTTAACCAACAAGTTCTCGCCACTACCTCTAATAACCAAGTACGTGAACGAACTGAAGGAATATACCAAAACAAATTGCAAGGGAAAGAAACCTATCGAAGAGAAGGTAATCAAAGCGTTGATTTGCTAATTTCTCTTGAGATACCGGTATCTGCTTCTTATTCTACCTCCCTGATTTCCATTGTCGTTCATACATTTATCAAGGCTAATTGTTACTTACAGGAAGAGATCACAGACATAGAGATAGCAGCTCTAACGGCAGTGAGTCAATGCATTAAAGATTGCAACCTTGATTCCGACCTTGATTGGGAAAACTCTTTGATCGATATATCAAAGCGCATTAGTTTGTTGGAAAAGATGAAGAAGGATAGGAGGCGTTCAGCGGATTTGGTTCGTCCCAAGGTTGAACAAGAGCAACAGCAGCAAAAGCAGGCATGGAAGAAGCGAAGGAACAACCCGGGTCAGCCACAACAAGGCAACAATAAGTTCCCCCGGACATCTTCATCGACTGTTAGACCCCCCTGTGGTCCGCCCGTTTTCGTCCCTGTCGTACAACGACCAGCAGATTTTCCACCGAATCGACATGTCTTTGCAAGAGACCCTCAGCAGTTTGTCGTCGGTCCTAATGGGGGTGCTTTCCTGAATGCCGGAGTGCATTTCTAAAGCATGAAACATCTCTAAGCTTTTTCTCAAGCCAAAATTGAAGTTTCAACTGGCTACAACAAACAAATCAAGAGTGCTACTTACCAACGGTAGTTTGTAAATACTAGAGAACAAACTCGGTGTAGATATTGTCGTTTTACTTAAATTATACCCGGTATGGTTAAGGTCGTAGCAATTGGCTAGCTGCTGTTTATTGTCGTATATAGTTTTTCTGACCTTGAATCCCACCCTCTTCCAAGTTTTAACACAAGTGACTGCGTAATGAACAGACACTCTAGGTGAAAGAGAGACATTTTGAAAAATTAGAAAAACTATATTCAACATAAATCGCCTGTCGTTTATGTTACATGAGTCTGTGCATGAGCATTTGAGATTTATGTGCTATGATCCACATCTTTCGAGTTTTTCTTTTCTTTTCCTTTTTTTTTTTTCCTTTTTAAATAATAATTACGTAATGCCAAATTGGCAAAAAGGGGAATATGTGGTAACAGCAAAAAATTGAGGGGGGAAAAAATAATATTGAGCAAAAAAAAAAAAAAAAAGAAGGAATTAGAAACTAGTTCCTGCATCGGGGAATTCCATTCTCCTTTTCAGCAAACAAATAAACAACGTGGCCCCTTGCAGACATTCTATTAATGGATAATGGCTTTAAAGTTTCTACAATGGAAATAGATGTGATGTAACCATTTTTTAAAGAATTATCTCGCCATATCCAAATTCTATATTTATGTTGAATTGTTTATTCAAAAAAAAATTCAACATTATGTTGAATGATTAAATTTAATAATATAATCATGATTAATTCATGGTATTACTTCATCATCATCATCATCATCGTCCTTGTTGACTCGCACCAAATTTCATGCGTCCCATGCACTTGGACTGCTCCGATGTCACTCGTCACTGCCACGTAATCATTTTTGCTTTCTTTTGTTGAAGTTCATATTCAGATCAAAAGTATTTGAATAAAATTATAAGAATATATATATTGTAATTCTTTTTTTTTTTTTGTTATTTCCTTGGGATTTTAGTTTAATTAGTCAGAGCATCGCCCTATCAAGGCAGAAGTTACGGGTTCAAGCCCCGTCAGTCCCGATGGATCCAAATCCAATATCCAATACAAAAAAATACATCAATTCATCCTTCTATATTTCTGTTATGTGAAAAGAGGTACAAACAATAGAATTTCATGACTAATAGGAATCTCTTTTCTTTTTATTTTCTTGAATTTCTTCTATTGTTTGGGTTAAACATATTAGTGATAAGAACTGTTTTTATTTTTATTTTTTCTTTACTCGATCAATAATCAATAATACAATATGAACTAATTAATAACCCCTCGATCCACCCAAAAAATTAATTAATTAACTAATTATTGTCCGATAAAATTGCGTCAAAAATATTTTTAAAAAATATTTAAAATTAATTACATTTTTTAAATTATTTGAGGTAAATAACATTTTTAAGATAAATTGTTTATTTACGATAATTTTTAAGATAATTTTATTATAAATATGTTTAATAAATAAATTATTTATCATAAATGTAATAGTTAGAGTAATTGGTCTCAATAATCCGTGAATTCTTTAAAAGATGATGGTTTGATCTATGTTCTTCTTTTTTTTTTTTTTTGGCCGAGATGACCTTAAATTCTTTTTTTTTTTTTTGCCGTTATTGCCCTTTCTGTTAAAATCTGTTAATTTCTAATAGAATGAAAGGATATTTTAGTATTTTACTAATCATTAATTTAAAAAAAAAATTAAAAGTACTCTCTCTTCTCTCTCTCCTCCAAACCAAAGCCTAGATTTGGAGGGCCAAGATCAAACCGGAGGCCGGGCAAGCTAGGCGGCGGGGAGAGGAAACCAAGATCAGAGTGCTCAGGCAACCACGGGGGTTGGGGGGGGGAGGGGGCACCCAGTTCGGCGTCTGGGTTTTGAGCCAAGCTCGACGAAGGTGAAAACGGTGGGAGGGAAGGGGAGGCTTGATGACTGCAAAGACGGAAGGGACCCAGATTGGTGATTCCGGTAGGGGGGGCTCGACTGTAGCGAAGACAAAGGGGGACAACCTTGATTTGGGTTCTAGTTGGGGGGGGGGGGGGTGGTGCCTCGCAATTGGGCGGAAGGGGGGGTGACTCCGATCTGGGTTCCTGAGTGGGGACTCAATCATGTGGCGAGGGGCAAACGACAGCGGGAGGGGGGCAGCGAAACGGAGAGAGGGAGTGAGGGGGGCAACACAGTTAAGGGTGGGGGACTAGAGAGAGGGGAGGGTATTTTAGTCATTTTATTCATAAAAATAATTATTTCAATAAGATTTAATTAAAAATTTAATTAATTTTGACGGAAATGACCACAATAGTCAAAAAATAAGAATTTAGGATCATATCAGAGATAAAAAGTAAAGACAAAACCGTTACCTTTATAAAAATTTAAGGACTATTTAAGTTAATTACTCTAATATTTATCAAGTATAATTTACTTAAAAGAATATTTTTTTTATCCGTTAATTGGCCTATCTAACATCGCGTAGACAAAGGGCGCAAAAAATACAAGGCTTCTTCATACTCATGCCATCACGTGAAATTATAAAAAGTTCGTAGCTTCGTAGGTTTCTTCCTAGTAAAGTGGTTCGCTATTCCTTTTTCCTAGGAACTACAGGGACCCACCATGAAGGCTTAATCCTTTTTTATTTCCTAGTAACTACAAGCCTTATTTACCATGAAGGCTTCGCTATTACTTCGCTGTTCCATTTTCCTAGTAAATACAAGGCTTATTCCTTTTTTATCTGGTCCACTATAATTCGTTCTTTACCTTCTGCAAAAGCAAAGACCAAACAACTTCCATTCTTGAAAATTATTGGCTTAAAATTGTCCCTACGACGACAAGTTTCACAGCAAGAGTCAATGTAAGGATATGGAAGAGGAGGATCACTTGGTTTCTCACCAGAAATCGATCGAAACCCGCTTGGAGGAGCTCGAGATGAAGGAGACCCACGTCAGAAACCTCCTCAAAGAACTCGAATCCAAAGAGAATGAGGTGGATTTGGGATCCATGGCAGCAATGGATGGGAAAGAATTGCTGGGTTTCTTGAACGAGCACGTGGGTCAGCAGGAAAAGTTGCATAACGGCGTTTTTCAGGCGCTAAAATCGTGTCAAGAGCCGGGAAAATTGGTTCTTGACGCGGTTAAGGAGTTCTACTGCGAGAATGGGGAAATGGGTGTTGGAGGGAGTGTTCTGAGGAGGAGCTGTGTGGTTTTGCTGGAGCAGTTGACGAGGCTGAGGCCGAGAATTGTGGGTCCTGTGCAGGCAGAGGCGGCGAGATTGGCCCGTGAGTGGCGGGCGAAGATGAGAATGCAGGAGAGGCAAAAGAGTGGTGTTTTGGAGGTTATGGGGTTTTTGCTGCTTTTGGGGGCTTATGGATTGGTTGATGAGTTTGATATTGGCGAACTGTTGTGCGTTTTTGAGAGTATTGGGCAGCAGAGTGGACAAGCCGAAGTAGTTGGTGAGTTGGGAGTAGAACTTGGTCTAGCTGACAACAAAGATCTAGGTATGTTCTCGATGTCTTCGTGTATATATTTTCAATTTGTTATTAGTGGTGTATAACTGTATATATTTGTATTTATGCTGCTAATCCCACTTTTTTACTACTAATTGACTGACATGTGAGGTATTTAAGAAATCGTCACGTGAATTACTATCAAAAGATTGCATCAGTGAAAAAAAGGCAAATCATTGCTACATGGAGTGTTCCGTTCATTATCTTTGTCACGAAAAAGATCGTCTTTATTGTGCCTTGAAAGATCTATGTTATGTGCATCAAGATTGCTGGCTACTTGTTAGAAACATATTTAGGTAACTGGCGCTTTGTTTGCTAATCTTGAATGGTTATTTGCTGATGGTTTCTCCATGTCGTGAATTGTTTGATGTTACACGTGTGCAGTGAGCAGTACCCTTAATTCTCGAGAGAAGATTGACGGGTCATCTAAGAAAGAGTTACAGTTAGTTAGCCAGATAGCTTCTTCATTTGCAAGCCGCTTGGAAGCGCTCAAGTCTTTTTGTGTTGCTATGGATGCAAGGAGTTTGAAATTGTTTCTCTATCAGCATGTGGAGCTGGGGTATGATTCATTGTGCAATGAGGTTTGTGATGCTCTAGGTCATGCTCCGGACCCGGCAATTCTTGTCTTAGATGCAATACCAGGTTTTTTACGTTCACAACCCGAGTTTGATAAGAGCCTATTGATCTCTAAAGTCAGAAAGAGTTGCATTCTTTTGCTAGAGCAACTAATGGCAATATCCCCCCAGCTCAGTCCTCATGTGAGAGAGGAAGCTTTGAAGATGTCAGATGACTGGGGAGCTAACTTGGGAAAGATTTATCAACGCCCAGTGACCGTGTATGGATTTCTGCTTTTTGTAGCGGCCTTTGGATTAAGATCAAATTATGAAACAGATGAACTTCTTCGTCTTTTGGGAATTGCTAGTCAGTACAAAGCCTCTCCTGTTTTATGTCAGGTCCTTGGTTTGGCAGATAAAGCAGAAGGTAAAGCAAATCCCAGATTTGTTGTTAATATGCTTCCAATCTTAAATGAAAAAGTTGTTTCTATGTGCTGTGAATTTTAAATTCTTTGAAGTCGAAATTTTAGATGTTACAATCTATCAAAGTTAAGCATTATGGTTTCATGCAATCCCTCATGATTTGGATGACTAGATGGATGTCAAATTAGGATGACTAGAATTTGGCTTGTGGCGATACTTGCAATTTGGCTTTCGGACATCCTTTTTTATCACAATTTGATGGGATTCTTGGCTCTTGGTTTATGCCTGGCAGTTGTGATCCGAACCCTCATACAAAAGACTCTGCTGCTTGAAGCTATTGACAGTGTGTATGCATATGAGGTGACTGATAAGTTCGAGCCAGTGCATCTTCTAAAGGGCTATTTGAATTATTCTAAGAAAAGAAAATACAAGAAAAGGAGCAAAGCAAATTTGATACAGGTATGTGTTTCGTATGTTCTTTCTCACCACTTGATGTTGATATTAGTTTAAAAATTCAACTGAGTCATTGAACTATATTTGCTTGACCAGGCCATAGACAAAGAAATAGCTGCTGTGAGAACTGTAATAAAGTACATTGCAAAGTACAAGCTTGAGTCAGAATATCCACCTGAGGACCTTGAGAAACAAATTGTGGAGCTGGAAAATGAGAAGAAGGAGCCGAAAATTGTATTTGCACAGAAAAAAAAGAAGAAATCAAAGGGAAAAAGTAATGTTCTAATCCATTCTCTAGCATGCGGTGAGATGAGTAACAAATTTTTAATGAAATTTAGCTCGTGAGTAAACTATTGCCTTTTATTATGATTGTTGAATGTAAATATTCAGTATAACAGACTCTGTTGATATTGAAAACAGCTTAAGTAGCAATAATTTCATCGTACATGTAGGTTTTTGCTGAAAAATGTACCTTCAACTTTCTGAATATAGAGAACTGTTACGTTGATAGAGATTATGAGTCTGTATTTTGTCCGATGATGGCAAAGTTTTTGAATGATCATACATGCTTTCAGCTGATTAAGATTGGGACGGAAACTGTTTTAATATTATCGTATACACTTTCGGCCGATAAATATTGGGGTCACTTCGTGCTTTGTTGTAATTTTACATCGACATCTTAGAGAGTTCGGAGTTCTCGTAGTTATTTTTTGTTGAAATTTTATGGAGAATTCCTCCAAGGTTGTTGGTTCAACCACTCTGTTGGAGAAAGAACTTCCAATATCGTGTCTTGGCCAGAACTTCAAAACTAATTCTTGTATATATGGTTGCTAATTTTTAAAATTTTGAAGTTTTTTTGAGTTTGGCTTAAATTTCAAGTTCACTTACTGATGCCACTCCATGCACTTCTTGATGTTATGACTGGTTAGAGAGCACTATCCTTCATTCCCAAGTAAAGGTCGAAAAATCTCAAAAGGAATATTCAAAGTTGGACAACCGAATAAATTCTTTTTCCACCAGTCCGTGGCGTCAGCTCGAGTCTTTCTGTATCAGTAGGGATGGAAGAGGTTCAAGCATTTTATACCACGATCCCGTGGAGAAGCATGATTCAGTGGCTTCTTCATCCGCAAGTCCTTGGCCAGAACTCAAGTCCTTTTGCATCAACATGGATGGGAAGAGTTTGAGATTATTTTTATATAACCACGTGCAGGAGCATGATTTCATGTGCAGTGAGGTTTGTGAGGCTTTACAACATGCGTCCGATCCAGCAAAGCTTGTTTTGGATGCAATGCCAGGATTTCTCCGTTCGCAGCCTGAGTTTGATAAGAGTTTATCATTGAATAAAGTCAGAAAGAGCTGTGTTGTCTTGCTAGAGCAATTAATAACTATATCGCCCGAGATCAATCCTCGTGTGAAAGAAGAAGCACTCAAGATGGCAAATCAGTGGAGAGCTAATTTGGTACAGAATAATCTTACTGGTTTGAATGTGTATGGATTTCTGCACTTTATAGTAGCCTATGGATTCACGTCTAATTACGAGGCAGACGAGCTTCTTGGTCTTTTGGCAACCGCAAATCAGCACAAGGCGTCTCCTGGTTTATGTCAGATCCTTGGTCTGCAAGATAAAGTCGTAGGTGAGCACATCCAGAAAATTGTTTCTAATAATCTTGCCCTTTCACAACAAGAAACGATTACTTTCTGTACTGAATTTCTATTCTGTTTGAAACTTCAGCTTAATCGTTCCACTCAATCTCGTGCCTGTTTAGAGTTATTACTGAATTAGGATTACTATAACTTTGATTAGGTAGTGTGATTCAGACTTGAGATATTAGGCTCTTGGACATCTTCTGTAGCAGTTTGACGAACTTTTCGGTTCTTGGTTATTGTCCGACAGATCTTATCGTGAATCTCATACAAAAGACTCTGCTACTTGAGGCCATTGAACATGTATACGCATTTGAAGTGGTGGATATGTTCGAACCAGTTAGTCTCCTGAAGGACTATCTGAAGCACTCGAAGGAAAAGATATACAAGAAAGGAACTAAATCGGTTTCGAGACAGGTATAATTTTTTCCCCATAAGGTTACACGTTAGCATTTTCCATAGCATGCTCCGAGTCCTTTTGTCGACTAAACTATGATCATGGACTCAGGCCATAGACAGAGAAATAGAAGCTGTGAGAACCGTAATCCACTACATCACAAAATACAAGCTTGAATCAGAATACCGACCTGGAAATCTCGAGAACTATATCGTTGAGCTGGAGAAGCGGAAAAGGCTCGTGTAAAATGACAATGCGCAGCCAGAGAAGCAGAGAGCAAATGGCAAACATAACTTAGCAGTTCACCTTATCTCTAAATTCTCAGGATTCCTTTTTTTTTTTTTTTTTTTGTGATTTTGTACAAAGAAAACTTTAGGCGTGGGGAGAGAAAATTTAGACCTCTATTAGATTTTGAAGTGGGTTTGGAATTAC
>JAFMPE010072756.1:0-14062 GCA_024759925.1 Ficus religiosa
AAAAAACACTATTAACTAAACAGTAAAACAAAATAGCAAAAGTAAAAAAAAAAAAAAAAAAACATATTCACTGACTTATATTCCTTTAGTAAAAAACAACTAAAAAAAAAAAACAACAACAATAGCAAAAGTTAAAAAAAAAAAAAAAGCAGCAAAAAACGGAAAAAAAAAAAAACAGAGGCAAGAACAGCAAAAACCCACAAAAGAAAAAAGAAAAAAGAAAAGAAAAAAAAAAAGAGTAGCAGCAACCAAAAAAAAAAAAAACTACTAAACGACTTTTCGGTGAATGTCGTTTCCAATCCATCCTTTTAGTAAGATATATAATGTTTGAAATAACAAACCAGAAAAAAAAAAAAATGTTTTGTTCTGTTTTTTGTTTTTTTGTTTTTTTTGTTTTGTAACCTCTCATCTTTATGGTAGCATGATCAGTCAGTTAAAATATATATAGATATATATATATATATATATATTTATCTTTTGCCTTAATTTGTGAAGAATTTGTGAATGCTTGCATGTGAAGTTCGGTGTGTTTTATCTATTTTGATTTGTACTACTTTGTTTACTTTTACTTTTACTTTTTTTTTTTTTTGCCTGTTTACCTGATTCCCAAAATCACCAGCTTATATTTTTAATAAACAAAGAAGAGAAGAAGAAGAAAAACAAACCTCAAGGTTCAAGAAAAAAAGCACACTCCTGCGATTCCGCAAACCTCAAGGTTCAATCCCCCTTTTTCTTCTTCTTCTTCTTTCTTTATTTGTTTACTTCCTCTACATCTTTTGAAAAAAAAAAAAAAAAAAAAAAGTGAAAATCCTTTTTTCTTACCTGGCAATTATTATTTACAAATTCACCAAACTTACATCTAACTATTTATTATTTATTTTTTCCAAAAGAAGTGTGAGATACTTGTGCTTTCATCAGCATCTAGAACTTCATTACGAAAAGAGAACAACTGCTCTTCATCAAGGTGATCTTCTCATTTTTCTTTCTTTCTTATTTTTCTTTTTAAATTTTCATTTTCATTTTCATCTAAATATTTTAGCTTATCAGCTTATTTAGTTTGTAACATTTGGTGTCCTAAATTAAAGCATATAAAATTACCTCGGACAAAAAGAAAAAATCTATTAGTACGTTAACGAACATGCGTTTATTTTTTAGTTTCCGTTTGTTCTTTTTATTTTTATTTTTTATCTGGTGGATCCTCTGTTCCTTTTAGAAATTCATATATGTTCCTACTTCTTTTGTTTTTTGAATTGGGTCTTCGGTAAATTTCAATAATTGCTCTACGCCCAAGCATTTTTTATCAACTCTTTATCTTCTCTCTCTATTTTTGATTTGTACAGCTTTGTTCTATATTTTACAAGTCTTTAAACAAAATTTGAAATCTTTGACTTCTTGTTTTTTGGTTTACCTCGCATTTCATGTATTATTTTTTTTTATTTTTGAATGACTGCTAGTTATTAAAATAATAATAATTGAGTCAATTAGTTATTGATAGGTAAAGATAAATATATTGTTCGTCCTCGAATACATTATGATATTGTCGTTTGATCCTCCAACTATTTTTTTTTTTTTTTTGATTGGGGTTCGTTGGGGTTCATGGTCCGGATCTCACACGGGAGATGTCGCGACAGTGAGGGATCAAAGAAATGAATTTATTTTTGGCGGCTTTCATGAGCTGCTAGTCGTATACGTGTCTAGGTCTTTTGTTGGTCAAAAGTACCGACCATGAGATGTCAGATATTTGTTTAATATTGTTCTTTTTGATTGTCTAAAACTGATTTTTTTTTTTTTTTTCTCCTTTTCACTGAAGAAGTTTTAATTTTTTTTTTTAGGGTTATTGTAATAATTTTGTTCAAAAAAATAGTATATCCAACTTATTCCGTTAAAAAAATTAATAAAAGTGAACAATTCGTATTTTTTAATAAGTTTAATTAGGATTGATCAATTAATAAAAAGAGTTCGAAGACCAACATGACTGTATACCTTATTAATGGAAGACAATTATTGACATTATAATTAAAAAGAAAATGTTTGACCCCTGATCATAGACGTAAGCTTTAGTCTTTGTTTTCTAGTTACTTGATAGTATAATACATCTCCAAATAGCCACAGTGAACAACTTTTTTCTTTTTTCTTTTTAGGAAAACTCTCCACTCTTCATCAAGTTGCTTTTCAATTCCTCTGTTTGTAAGTATCGCACTCTACTTGTTCTCCTCTATTTGATTATTTTCTTATTCAGTTTTCGAACGTTGTTGAATTTCCTTTTGCATCAGCTTTTGATCTTACTATCACTTTTCTGATCTCACAATCCTGAACACCTAAAAACCGTAAAATTAAAAGAACAATTGGACTGTTTGTTTGAAAAATTATAATAACAATAAGGTGATAGAGTGCCTTGTTACCATTGATTGTATAATTTTCAGAATCATTTTAAACTACACAGTTGTAGCCAATGGACCATCAACTGGAGTAACCATTTTACTACGACAATAACGTAAAGATAAAGTTTGACACGTAGATGTCAGCATTTGTTAGAATATAAAACTTTTATTGACATACTTTCTCCTAACCGCTTAAGCTTTTGAGATTGATCGGTAAATTAAAACATTATTAAGATTTCATATCATTATAGCATTAATCTATGGGCATTACTTAGGTCCTCCACACCCAATATGAAGAACAAAAACTCCACTCCAATTTTGGCCTTATATATGAAATCCAACGCTTGAGAAGGAATAGAGGACAAAGGAAAAAAGAAACCGGTGTCAGAGGGAAACCCGGTAAAAATCTAGAGAACGAAATTAACCAAAAAAAAAAGAGGCTAAAGGTGTTGAAAAGAAGGATGTCTTATTGGGGAGTGTTGTCCACTTATTTTTGTTTTGTTTTGCTTTTTTGTTTTGTTTTTGTTTTTGTTTTTTTTTTTTTTTGTTTTTCCTGCTAAAAGATGGATTTCATTCAACCACAACGAAATAGAGAACTAACAAAGAAAGAGAGGAAAACAACCCTTCAGACAACAGGCAACACCTGGGTTTGAGGTGGTATTACAGGGTTAAGGGCTGATTTTTGGTTGGAGGGGTTTACAAATTAGGGTTTTTGGTCGAGTAAGATGCTGGACAGAGGTGAACAGAGGTGGGGGATTCGGATTTATATTATGATGGTGTAAGATCTATTTTTATCTTTTACTAAGTTTAGTTGACTTTCCAAATTAATTTAATTACCGTAAGCAAAGTAAATAGATAAAAACAAGCAATTTTTATGAGATTTGGTAACCCTAATTCTCAAATATCTAACATTTTGTGCTGCCCTAGCAACAATCAATTATACTACTTTGCCTCCACGAATGGAAATTCTAACACCTATTGGCAGAGGCTTATAAAATTTTTCATGAAGGCTGTGAATTATACATCATCATTTAAAAAAAATTAAAAAGCTCAAATCTTTTCTCATTTTTTCTCTATCTGTATCGTTGGTGTCATTCTCCCCACCCATGAACTATGGTTGTGATACAGTTTATTTTCATTTTCAAGTTCCGAATTCAAATAGCCATTAAAATAATACAACGATTTAATTTATATTGAATAGTACGATATACTAATGTTTAAATATTGTTGCTTATGATTATTTAACTGAAAATTATATGCCTGCTTTGATCGCATATTTTTTTTCAATATGGAGAAATATGATACTGTTTGTTTGGGATACTTGTTTCACATAACGAGTGAAAATTTTCCCACAAGTGTTTCGCTATTCTTCCCTCCATTTCAAAAATGAAACCCGTTCATTTGTCAAATGCAATTATACATAATTTTATATTACTTTTTTTTCAAAATTTTTTTTATTTTTTTTATTTTTTTTATTTGCACTTTCAAACACTATCTCATTCTCAATTTGGAATGATTCTCTAATTTTACACAAAAAAAAAAAAAAAAAAAAATAGCCATTTTGGGATACTTACTTCCCGAATAAGCTAATTTTGCCAAATATCTATTATGTTACTCTTCTCTCAACTTAAACATAAAGCTCTTTCATTTTTTAAATTCAAGACTACACAATCAAATATCATTTTAGAATCATTTTCCATATGATATTTTTTTATACATTAATCAATCAACATCTCATTTTCAATATAAAATGACTTTCTCATTTCATTCAATAAATTCTATCATTTTTTTAATTTGAGCATTATATCCAACTTGGAAAATTTTCAAGTTTTGAATGAGAAATTCATTTAATTTCTATATTATGATGATGTTTGGACGTGTTGATAAAAATTCCTGCTAACAAAAACATCCCAAATTATTTTCTAAAATCATCTCATTTTCATTATTATAAGCAATTATGTTGACAATATTACAAATGGGGGAAGGGTTCCAGATTGTTACAATTTGATTCTTAAATAGTACAGTACAATTTGATTCTTTCTACCATCCCATCTGCTTACCCCAATCCACGCAATTTTAACTTCATCCATTGCTAAATATGCACACTTTACCCTCCAACCAACTGTGTGTTACGTACTACCAACATCATTGCACTTACCATGTGGCTCTGCCTTTTGTTTTTTATCTTTTAACAAGCCCACGGGGCTATGTTTTTGTCCTTGCAAAATATACCTATTTACTAAATGCCACCGGTCAAATTCCTCTCCACCTCCTATACCCGGTTTTCTCCTTTTTTTTTTTCTACATTTTTTTCTCCTCCAAAATTCTTACTTCACTGCCTTTTCCAGCTACCCACCGGGCCATTGACGGCCATGAGTTGTCCTCCGCCACGTTGCTGGCGTTTTGATTCTCCCGAAGGACTTTAGCCTAAGCGCATAATATATGTATATATATATATATATATGTATATGTAATTTAACGATGTGTTCATGGTACGTCGCCAGTGGGGTCCCCACTGAAGAAACAAAAAGCTGCTAAAAGGAAGAA
The DNA here is from genome assembly GCA_024759925.1 of Ficus religiosa. Taxonomy (NCBI): domain Eukaryota; kingdom Viridiplantae; phylum Streptophyta; class Magnoliopsida; order Rosales; family Moraceae; genus Ficus; species Ficus religiosa. The sequence goes on from JAFMPE010072756.1 coordinate 4,929, forward strand.
GGAAGAAAATAGCCTAAAAATAGAAGAAAACTAGCACAAGTCTGTTTATATGAAATTGGGGATTGATTCTCACAAAATTGCTATCTAAGGCAACAAATGTTTACAGGCTTATAGCTATTACTCCATTTCCTAATTTAGAAAAGACACATTTTCCACTATCCCGACACTTGCACTTAAGTTTATGCATAGATGAGATAGCACATGCTCAATTTGCCAAAAACACTTCGAGAGCACTTGATTTGGGACAGTTTTGGTGATAATGTCAATCAATCGATTTTTTAATCATCTAATACCTTAGTCTTACAACGAATATTGAAGAATTTCTCTCTACATCTCTATCAATTAGGATTAGACGTCATGATTTGATGTAATGAGAATTATTCAAACATTTAAAATACCTTCAGATTGAGCTATTAGACAACAACAAAAATATACTTTGTTCGCTTATTTTAAAATTTTTTTTAACATATAAACAATTCTTTTATGTGTGTGTATATACATATTCCAGAATGTACTATTAATATTTATTGCTCCTCTCAACTTTTTTTTGTTTTTTGGGTTCAATTATTAGACTGACTTATCATTCTTTTAAACAAAATGTTACGTGTTTTCATTAAATTTACGAAGCCTAGTTATTTAGGATCAATATTTGATAGGGACCTACTCAAAACAACTCACAAACACACACAATAGCACAACAAAAGATTAAAAATAACCAGCCAAATGGAAGGAAGTCAAAGGAAAAAGAAACAAAATAGATGGCCCGTAGGTTTTGAGAATTTTGCCTCTGGCTCCACCTGTAGAATACTTTTTGGTAATCTACTTAAATACTCTTCGTAGTCTAATAAATTATCACATTATATTTTGGTTTTCTTTTGTTTTGCTTTGTTTTTAATCTACCAAAATTTGTACATTAGATTATCATAGTCTATTGGTATTCTATCATAATTCCTTTTGGTATTTTACGTGAATACTTTTTATATTCTATGTGGTCATCTATAGCTTGTATTAGTCTCCTGTCGTTGAAGAGTACTTTAGTAGAATACTTTTAGTTTTCTTATAAAATAATTTTTGTATTTTAGTAAAATACTCGTTGGCATTCTTCTTTATTATTTAATATACTTTTTTTTTTTTTGAAATTTATCAACAAAAAGAATACAAAAATAAAAATAATTAGCAAAACAATATCACTTGCTTTAATAAATTTATTTCATAATTAAAATCATAAATAAAGTTTTATTAAATAGAAAAATAAATTGAAATAACTAAAACAAATAAAACAAATTTTAATTATTTTTTAAAAACTTCTTAACCACCAAGTATGAAAGATCCCCAATTTGGCCAAACCCTAATTTTTGTCTCCTCCCCACACCACCTCAAGGCAGCCGGAGAAAGAAGATTCGGCGGTGGATGTCGTAGTGATCGTGGAATGCAGCGGCGGAGTTCGTAAGGTAGAGACGCGGTGTGACAAAGATGGTAGAGATCACATAGGAGCGAAGAGAGAGTTTGGGGGATAGAGAAAGCATGATGCCCTCATCGGTATCACTGCCTACCATAGGAAAGAAAGAGAGAGGAGAGAGAGAGCTTGGGAGAGAGAGAAAGAGAGAGCAGGAGGGAGAGAGAGAGTAAAAAGTAGTCAATTATTGGTAAAAAAAAAATGCGGCCTAATAATTAAATGGGACCAAAATTCAAAACATGTGCATTAAAAAAGTTATTCGCACAATTTTATCAAACTAAAATGTGGTGTACGAATAATATTATCCTAAGATTAAAAAAAAAAACTTAAAAAGAAAATGAGGGAATTGAAATAGTAATTAACTAATGGCATAATAGACCAACTTATATATATAAACTAAAAGCATGACCAATTAGAGACAAAAAAACAACAAAAAAAAAAAAAAAACAACAACAAAAAAAAAACAAAAGAAAAGAAAAGGATAAACCAAACTTTTATATACAAAATAAAAGCATGAACCATTAGAGAGACAAAAAAAAAAAAAAAAAAAATGGTGTTTGAAAACGTAAAGAAGTCCAACTCCTCTCAAATGTGTGACTACTTAGATATTTTTTCTTGCTGTCGTCTAAAATAACATTGCTTTTCAAATGTGGTTTCATTTTTTTTCATGCCTATTCCTCAACTATTACTTTCTCATAATATCTAATTATTAATATTCTATCTTATTTACCAACTAAACTCAAATGCGTGCTACTTAATTTCTTCTTCTTTTATTCCTCTATAATATAATTTTTTGAAGTATCGGCCATATAATTTTTTTTTTCCTTAATAGCCCTGCTAAATTTAGCTTTCACCCTTTTCTTTATTTTTTTTGTTTCTTTTTCTGTATTGGAAAAGTTTTTCTCTACTTAAATTTTTTAGTTTTTTTTATAGTTCTTCCACCCTGTTTATTAAATCTATTTTCGAGTAGTTCCCAAATGCATCACTACTTAAATAATTTTTCCTCCTACAATTGCATATGTTAAAGAGGCAAAGACACATTTCATTTCCCTCCACCTTTCGCCCACTTGTTGTTCCTTTTTTATTTTTTTTTTAAATTTATTTTTTGCTTTTTTTTTTTTAAAGGAAATTATCGTTCAAATTAGAACTGACACAACTAAGACCGATTCTATCAGTAAAATCTGATGAAGCTCAGTGAGGAGGAGATAAGCCGAAACCCTGATGACGGAAAAATTCCTTGAATTTCTTGGTAATCCTATAATCGAGAATGTACAAAACACTTTTTGAAAAAACAACTTCAATCGATAGAATACTCTGATCTATTAAGAGACAGTCACTTACAGCGTAGAGACTGTAACAAACTCTGCATAGTCATAGTACTAATGGAACTATCAAACATATATCGCTAGAAAACAATTTTAGCGGAACACATGCACAAAAATAAATCAGAGGTGGGGGAATTACCTTTTTAATTATAAAATTAAAACTAAAACTTAAAAACAAAACATTAACTAAATTCTTATTCCACGTGGAACAACCATTCTGCCGCACGTCACAACTCAAAAGCAAATCAATTAGCTCAATTAGTGATAAGAGATCGGGCATCAACTATCGGATCCCCAAGGCATCATTAGATCTCAAACTGACGGAAACTCAACGGGTTAAATCTAATCAAGAAACTCCTAACTAAGACCATCCGACTCCATCCCCATCGATACCACTGAACCACCGAACACTCTCATCAGCCATGGCGGCAGCGGTAGCGGCGGCAGAAGTTCCACTTAAAAGAAAGGGTGTTTGGTGTGTAAGTTTGAGTTAAGATTTTTAAGTTTTTTTTGTTGACTTTTTCAGAAAAGACAAAAAATTTTTGAGAAAAAAGACAAAAATTGAGTTGATGGGTGTAAGTTTAAACTTACACCCAAAACAACCCCCTAGTGTATGAGAAATATAAAAAAGAGCGAGAGAGAAAAAGGGCAACCTTTGGAAATGAAAGTTATTTTTTGTTTTTATTTCTTCCATTTTTTTAACTTTGTATTCTTTAATCCTTTTTCTTTGAACTTTTATTTCCCAACTAAAATAAATTTTCTTAAATTTTTCCTACTCATACATTTTTTGATAAAGTTCTCTGAACTATTATTTTCTCATAATTCTTCCTAATTATTTTTAAATATAATTTGTCAACTTTTCTTTAATTTGTGACTGCTTAAATATTTTTCTTGTAATCTTCTCAATTAAAATTGTTTTTCTCCTCCCATAATTTTCATATGTTGGTCTTTTTTTGTGTGTTCTTCCACCTTTTTATTTATTTTTTATTTCTTTTTCTGTACTGGAAAAGTTTTTCTCAACTACTACTATTTCATTACTACTTTCCAATTAGTTTTCTTTATAATTTGCCAACTTATCTCTAATTTGCGGTTACTCAAATATTTTTCTTGAATTCATTTAAAATAATATTATCTTTAACTTTCATTTTTTGTTCGTATTTCGGTCCTTTTTTTTTCTTTTTGTTTTGTTTCACCCCTTTTTTTTTAATTTATTTTCCAGCCCCTGTATTGAAATATATTTTCTCAACTACTATTTCTCATAGTATCTAAACACTAATTTTCTATCTAATTTGTCAGCTCCTCTCAAATGTGCAACTACTTAAATTTTTTTTGGGATAATACTCTAAATTAATATAATTCTTTAAGTTTAGTCCTTATAAATATTTTTTTTCCAGGGGTTAAAATTATGTTTCTCAAATTGTCCCTATTTGAACAATTTTTTCCTACAACGATCTTAATTAAATAAAATGGGCCTAAGAAGTTTCGACCCTGTCCCCTTATTTCATGCTACGATGTCGGTGTCGTTCCCTTCTTGTGGTTATTATTCTGATTCTAACCTTTTACTTTTCTTGTATATACAAATGTGGTTATTATTTGTTACACAGAACTAGTATATAATTGAATTTATAGTTTTTTTTTTAAATTGGATTTGCCTGTAAATATGATATTTACAAGTAAATTCTTTACTGGCATTCATAATTACATGTAACCAAACTCAATATATGCGTTATTTTTCAATAAATTCTCATATTAACATTAAGATATTTATTTGTAAATCCATATACATACTAAACAAATATAGTATTTACATGTAAATTCTTTGATTGCATTTAATTTTATACACTTTTTATATTTCATAAATCCAATGTAAATATCAAAAAATTTCACGTAAATATGATAGTTTTCATTAAATAAATTATTTTTTAATCATATTTTATTTAATATTTTTATATATTTACAAAATTTCTTAAATTACAATATACACCCAAAATTATCCCAAATTAAAGCCCCAAATTCAACAAACCCTAACCCCCTAAATCCCAAAATCTCTGGTCTTAAATTGCCGCCGCCAATTGATCTCGCGAACCTCAGGTGGAATGTGCATTAGTTGTTGTGGCCGCAAAAGACGATGAAGTCGGCGACAGACAAGGTTGACGATCTAGTGCTGGGCAGTTGCTTCTCGTCGCTCGTGGAGCTCTGGTGAGGTCGTGACATCTGAATTTGGATCTTCAAAGTCGTTGCTTGAAATCACCGTTGCCGGACAAGAAGCCGCCGGCCTTTTGGCGATCATCGTGATTCTCCGTTACGGCAAGACGACATCGTGATTTTGTTCGTCGCCCTAACTTTCGTGAGACTGCAATCGTTGCAAGACCGTCATGGCCGTCAAGAGACCGAAGAAATTTCAACGAAAGAAACACTAAGATCCACGATCACCCCTTGTTCGGCGACTTCGCCTGCACCGGAGGAGAAAATTCGTCGATCGGATCACAACAACGGAGATTGATAAGCTCGCGAATCCAGTTCCCCGTCGTCACTGAGCAACACTACTGGAGGAAGATCGTCGGACACGAAGAAGAAGTCCCGCAGAGGGGTAAGTCTGGAAAAACAAAATCTTTAAAAAGAATCCACTGCCTCTCATGCCCCCCGACTGATTCTACCGTAGATGCCAATGATAGATATAACTCCCCTAAGTTATAAGTTCTTAAAATGCAAATAACAGAAAAATAAATAAATAAAAGATAAGAATGTAGACATTTTCTCATTTCCAGCCCCAAGTATTTTTTTTCAAATTCCCGTTTATATTATTAAAAAAATGCTATTTTTTTTTCCTTTCTAAAATGATTCTGCCATTTACTTAAAATAGATTAGATAAAACTGCTATTTTGTGTAATTATGCCATTTGCTTAAAATAGATTAGATAAAACCGCTATTTTGTTAAATTACGGACTATTATTTGTATCGGTTTGATGAATGCCTTCCCATTAAAAAAAAAAAAAAAAAAGCCCGTATCTGCTGGTCTCGTGCAAAAGGAGAGCATACAAATTAAAATAAGAATGAGTGAACCGAACGGCGGTGAATGTATTAGAAAATTTTCGTATTATTTATATTTTATTCATTGCTCCGTTGGCTCTAACTACTTATTTTTATTTTTTATTCTCCTGAGTAAATTGTTGTTTTTGTATTTTTCCCTTTATCATTACTCCTTTTTTTTTTTTTCCTCTCTGGGTTGCGTTTGGTGTGGGCCCTCTATCACAGTCTATGTATGCACTCATTGTCATTCGATTTCTTTTTTTTTTTTTCTTTTCTTTTCTTTGCTTTCTTTCTCTCTCTCTTTATTTTATTTTATTTTATTATTTTTAGAGGGAAAATCGAGTCATGGTGCACTGCCCATGGTGATGATTTTTATAAGGACATGGTCGTAGAATTTGCACAAATCTTTAAATTGTAGACTAAGGGAGTACTGCGCATGTGTTTTTCCATGGAAACCGGAAACGATGCAAAGGGTAAGATTGGAAAGTGGCTAGAGAAAGCGAAAGAGACAGAGAGACATAGTTATCTAAATGAAATAATTAATAATGAAAAGAAAGAAGAAGTTGATTGGAGATCCCATTAAGGGGTGTTTGGTGAATGAGTTTAGTTTAAGATTTTTTAGTTTCAATAATAATTTTTTAGAAAAGATAAAAAAAATTTTCAGAAAAGATAAAAAACTTTTTAAAAAAGAGACAAAAATCATGATGAAAAAAATACAATTTAGTTCAAAATGAACTCATCCCCAAACAAGCCCTGAATGATGATGATCGGCCATGAGTTACTTTATTGAACCAACCATGTGCGAGACCTTTTTTTTTTTTTTTTTTTTTTTAAATCATAAAATATGTCATCAATGAGCGTTTTTTATATATAATAACAGTTTCCATAGATGAAAAAGAATCCTTAGATCGAACTAGCTCATCATGTATAAAAGAGTCTAAGCAATCGAAATGATATAATTTAACTTTTGAAAAAAAATATAATAAACTAGCACATCAGATAATAATGCTCCAAACTAAAAAACAAGTAAGTAAAAAAAAATTTTTTTTTAGGGTTGTCAATGTGTATCTAACTCCAATATCAGAGATTTTAACTGAGATCTCCAGTCTATTACTTCAATTGTTCTTTGGAGCTCGAATTTACCACCTTAGTCAACTCTCGCTACTTCTACCATCCCTGGTCCGTACGACCGCCCTTTCACCACTTCTACTTTGCAAAGAAACTAAGCAAGAAGAAGATTCAGGGATAAAAGAAACTCTATAATATTATCCAAAAAATAAAAAGAAACTCTATACTATGTGGAAAGAAATATCTCTTTTTTTTTTTTTTTTTTTTTTGGCGTGTGAACATCTGTTCATTATGTTATTAAATCTACACATATTCTACTTAAAATATAGACTAAGGACATCTCTGACACGTCGTATAATTTATCTTATATTATTTAGCATTATATTATTGTTATACAACACGATATTTGATTTTATATCATATTAAAATATTTTCTATATAATATATTATTTATTTATCACTGTATTGTATTGTAGTATTTTGATCAGATTAGGCCACCTGTGGAACCCACACACCCTAAAATATATTATTGTATACTTGTCGTCTTCATCCTAGGCCGTGTCACAATGCAAATGAGAATCCCTTTAATCCATCTTTTAAATTTAGAAAATAATAAGAATAGACCACTACAACCTAACTTTTTTCGCAATTAGGTCTTGGTAAACGTCAATAATATTTAAATGGTCACTAGCTCATCTGAATTATTCCTACTTTTGCTTTTGCTTTTCCATTCCAATATCACTTGCCCCTACGAGCTCAAGCTTCAATTAAATCTTCTCTCTTTATTTATTTTTCCACAGATCGAAAACTTTGAAAAGTTTCTCCATCTCAATCCTCAGCTTTCTTCTTCTTTCTTGTTTTCTGATTTTCTGCCTCTTGTAATAAATTTATTTTACTTGGCTTTATTTTACAAGTTTGAAAAAAACGTAACTGAAATTAAAAAAAAAAAAAAAAGGCCTATTTTGTTTTGTGTTATTTTGTTTTATGACCTCTCATCTTGGTTGGTAGAATGATAAATCAGTAAAAATTGGGAAAATTTTTTTTTTTCTTTTGCCTTAATTTGTGAAGAACTTGTGAAAATGCTTGCTCGTTGAAGTTCGGTGACTTTTATCTGTTTTTTATTTGAATCACTTTGTTTTAGTTTACCAGCTTATATCTTTAAAACCAAAAAGAAGAAGAAGAAGAAGAAGAAGAAGAAGAAACAGTGACCTTATACAAGCTGAAGAAAAAAAGCAGACAGCAGAGGCACGCTCTCCTCCATGATCTAAATAGTCTATTGCAAACCTCAAGGTTCAATCCCTTTTTTCTTCTGCTTTCGTTGCCATTTTTTTTTTTTTTTTTTTTTCCTTTGTTAGTTTACTTACTCTACATCTCTTTGGAAATATATGTAAAATCCTTTTTTCTTACCTGGCAATCGTTGTTTACAAATCATCAACTTTGGCCTAATAATAATAATAATATATATATATATATTTTATAAAACAAGAAGAGTGAAATACTTGTGCTTTTATCATCAGGCATCTAGTACTTCTACGGAAAGAGAAAACTGTTCTTCATCAAGGTGAGCTTCTATTTCTTTTCCTTTTTAATTGTTTTTGTTTTATTTTTTGTTTTGTTTTTCCATTTAAGAACTACTCTCCATCAAGGTGCTCTTCTAGTTTTATGTTACTTTTTTTCTATTTTTTATTTTTATTTTTTGTAACGTTCATTTGTTAGATTTGACTACAATATTATATAAAGAGAAATGGAAAACCAGCATAACACAATGTAAGGTTTTAAAATAATAGTATAAACTAAAATTATGGTTACTAAATAGCATAATTAGTGTAAATAACAAATCAAAAATAAAAAAATATCCTTGAGTTTCTCTCTCCTTTGAGTCCCTCTCTGCCAGCTAATAAAAATTAAATTAAAAAATAGGAGAAGGGAACACAATGAGATTTAATGTGGATGTGCTTACACAGACTAAGAATAAAAAATTCGTTAGTAATGAGCATTATTAATGGGCTCTCATATAAATACAAGTTATAATATATATAGTTGGGTAAGTTAATTAATACTTACAAATATACTAAAAGAGAAGACTATTTTAAATTACAATAATTACAAATAAATGAAAAGTTTCTAATAAAGACAATTACATACAAAAAATATAACTTTAAACTAGTAAAAACTATAGATTACACGACGGTTATTTACCGTCGTGCAAAGTTTACACGACGGTTAGACAACCGTCGTGTAATCCAGTGTCGTGG
>JAFMPE010072867.1:0-14057 GCA_024759925.1 Ficus religiosa
ATTTTAGTTCCTTGGTCAGCCAATTGCTGATCCGATTCTATAAAGGCCCTAAGAGCCTTTGATTGTATTAGATTTGAAAAAAAAAAAAAAAAAAAAAAAAAAAAAAAAAAAAAAAAACAGAGCCAAAGAGTGCAAAGCCTGACCTGCTGTTGTAGTACTCCTGGAAGCCACGGATATTTGGTACTGCCACTGAAAACTTTAAAAAGATGATTTGGTACATGTTTCACCACTTAAAAACCAGATTCTTTTATTTTCTTTCTTTTCTTTCTTTTTTCTTTTTTGGTGGCCCTCTTCTCTTGTTAATGGTGGTTCAGAAAGAGTGTTGTGAGGGCGAAAAAATACGGAGATTTAATTTAATTTCTTTAAGCGGAAGTATGAAAAGATAAACTTGCAAAAGACTGGGTCAATAAAGGCTATGGATAGACTAAAATGCAAAGAGGAAACTCAAGAATGAAATCAAAGAACTGCGCTAGCGGGGTAACAGAAAGTGGAAGGAAATCGTTTCAAACAAATCCGCGTCATTATTTTCAGCCATTTAAATTCAATTGAGTGGCTGATCACAACTTGTACCCTATGAATGGCGAAAAATATATGTCCCCCATCATAGACATGCCCATAATTTTGTAAGGGGCTGAAAATTTGTTCATTTTTCTTAAAAAGACTAGTTGAATTCCATGTGCTTCACGCGTGTAGAATGGATTAAAAAAAAAACATGTAAAGTTGACTGTGTCATCATGTAAGCATTCACGTGACGTTTAGGTGGCTGCCACATAACAGTCATTAGATGTAAGATTAAAATAACTATTCACTCTTTTAAATATATGTAAGAGATAAGATATATATATATTTGAAAACTGATTTCATTAGACAGAGGATTCTTCAATATCTTCATGCTAATAGCTATCAAGTGATCAACGATTATGCCACTCTACCTCATTTTTTAAATAAAAGAAAAGAAGAAAAGTAAGTACTAAAGTCTCTACTCAATTTTATTGAAAAGAGAGAACAAATCACAAACAGAGAATATTAGGATCCAACTTTCATGGAAAACTAAGTAATAAACTTAAACTAAAAATTCAGTGTATTAAAATACATTCTAGTGATAAGTTTAGGGATACCAGAACCAAAGGAAAAAAAAAATCAAATTTTTTGAGTGTGACAGAGGCCACAATTCAAAACTCGTCCCGTTCTATTGATTGGAGACAATTTCTTCAAAATTTTTAAGTGGGTCCCTCAGACCTCTTTTTTTAAATTTTATTTTACAAACGTGACTGTTTTGGTAATTGACAATTTTATCCCTAAGCCATGCATCTATGGCGGGATCCAACAAATGGTGGAGTTACTGTTGTCGCTTCTGTTTGACTAATTTTTGTTCCAGCTTTTCTATATGTATGGACTATTATCAATTATGGCATGAAAGGAGCGACTCATAAGAAATTACTTTCTATATATTTTATAGCGTTTCTAGACCCAAAAAAAAAAAAATCATTTGTATTGTTGTTGGCAAATATTGTACGTACACGTGTATTTTGTCATTTTGTGTCTATTGCATTATGAGCAAAATAGCTACATATTTCACTTGTCTATTTTGTATTGTGTGTATATTATTAATAGGGAACCAACACAGCCACCGTTAAATGTCACAAAAAGGACTTTGCAAAGAGAGTGAAAACCACGGTCGGTCCGTCTTCATTTAACACATATAGTACGGAAGTGTGATGCATACACTCTTCATTTCAATTTGCAAAAATTTGAAAAAAACAAATGAAGAAAATAAAAGGAGAAGGCTCCTAATTATTCGTCATCATTATAGACTTCCGATTATAGACTTTCGAAAGAAATACAAGTCGTTTGAAGTGACAATTAGAGAAAGAGTATAAATATTGGCTTGGAAATATATGTTTAGTTGATATGTAAATTAAAAATGAATTGTGATATAAAAATCATGTAGAAATTTTAAAATATGATCCAAAAAACAATACAATATGAATCTTTTCTTATTCATTTCGTTATTTTGTGCTATTTGAAAGAAAAAAATTTTTTTTTTCAACTTAAGATAAGAAAGTTATGAACTATTAAATTTTTAAGTTTTTTTTTTTTAATGCAAGACAAAGAAAGTGAGATGTAAATTTGAAAGTTTTGGAGTTGAGTAGTCAAAATCCATTTGGAGTTATTGTTCCAAACGGTAGTTAAAATTTTGAATTAGTATAATAATGTAGGATTTCATTGAAAAAAAAAAAATTGGAATAACTTTGGACGAGTTTCAAAAATTCTTTCAGCCGGGTACAATGTAGAAAAATAATAGTTTTAAATTCAGGATCTCTAAAAAATAGTAAATAGAATAAGAGATAGACCAAACAAACAAGCAAAAAAATCATGTGTTGAACCCAAAGGTTGAAATAAAATCGATATTGTGTTTTGATTTTTTTTTTTCTCTGAATATCGTGGCTCGATAGAATGGCACTTAAACCAAAAAAAAAAAAAAAAGATTTAGAGAAATAACTTTGGACATATTTGAGAAAAAAAAAATCAGCAGCTAAAATAGTATTTGTTCTGACAAAAAAATGATTGAGAAAGAAAAATTATTTAGGAGGTGTTTGGTGAATGAGTTGAGTTTGAAAATTTTAAGTTTTAATAGTAATTTTTGTTGATTTTTCAGAAAAGACAAAAAAATTTTTCCGAAAAAGACAAAAAAAAATAAAGTTTAACTTGAGTTAAACTTGAGTGCCAAACAAGGCCTTAGATGATAAATTACTGAAATCAAAAATTGATTAATTAAAAATATTTAAGAAATAGAGAATTTGAGGCAAAAAAGCTTTTTTTTTTTTTTTTTTTTTAATTTAAACATTGATTTGATAAAGCAGATCTTTCTTCCTTCATTTTCTTTCATTTCTCGAACAATAACCCAAATTCATAGATAAGGTAACTAATATTTTAGATCTTGTTAATGTACGTAGATAAGGTACTATACGTGGATCGGTGATTGCCAAAAGTTTTGTTTGAAAATTTGCACGTAACTTTTTTTTTTTTTTTTTTTTTCATATAAAATGATGTGGGAGAATCGGAAGAATAAAGGTAACTAGGAGATCATAATTAAGCTGACACCATATCATTGTCTCTTCCTATACAGACCCACAAATTGGTTTAAAAAAGTTAATAAAGAGTAAAAAGAAAGAACCCTACTGAGAATATCTAAGACATGAAAACAAAAGCAATCTAACCAGACTATGGACATAGAGAATCTGAGGTCAGAAGGCACAATCTAAATCATTCTTTTGAAAATCGGACTCTAATAAGTTAGACTTTTTTAATAACTTTACCAGTAAAATCCATTGCTAGACTTGCTTTTGTTTTTACGGGAGGCTAACCCAACCTGACCCAGTCACACATCTTTGCTTCTTCGTCCGTTCTCTTTCTTTTTTCCCTTTTCTTTTTAAATGGTCCCGCTTTTTTTCCCTCAATAAACACATGTTACATTTTTTTTTTTTTTTGCTAAGTGTGACTGCATTTTATTTGATGATATGTCAATTTCTAATTACGTCATGCAATGAAAATGTTTTAAAAAATACAAAAATAATCACACGTTATTTGTACTCGTCAAATAAAAACTGACCTTCATTCGCCATTAAAGAAATCGATTGAAATTGATGCGTATGCCAATGTATAGATATTTTTTGTATTACAAATATTTTAGTCTCACATGTTTGGAAGAGATCGATTATAGGCACGTAAAGTGGAAAAAATGTTTGTTTTTGTGTTGACGAAATTAAAAGGAGGAGATAATATAATAAAGTTTTGTGTATCATCTTATTTTTAATCCCGAATTATAAGCTTAAGTTCTGCTTTCATTTTTTGTTCAGAGATTTTATATAGTTTTGTAACACGACAACATATAGTCAATGAAAGAATCTCCAACTATCACGAGCGTGTCGAGAATGAAAAGTAGTTTGAATAGTGCTTTTTATTTATTTAACTTTTAATTTCCATACCTGAGTCCCATTGATTGTTGCCGTTTTCTTGTCTTCGTTGGTTATTTTCACAAATAAATCATGAATTACACATCCAGTTTTCTATTGGTAATTGATTTTTAATTTTATACATCATATTACCTCAAACTTTTTACTGTTGCGAAAACGGTCACCTATGTCGGTATTCCACAAAAACCAAATAGAAAATGAACATGTTAAGATCATTTGATTTGTAAAATCAAAAGTCAACAACCAACATAAAAGACATAATTTATAAAAATAATCTTTTCCCATATGGAATGGAGTTTTGCAGAGTTGATATATCCTCCTTCAAAACCATTTTAATGTGGGCAATGCTAAATTATTTAGCAATTGAGAGCATCCCAAATATAATGCTAAATTGCTATGTAAATAGTGAATTATTTGGCTTTTGAATGATAAAGTGGTGTTTTATTAAAATATTATCAATGTCAAATTTGTCGTATGTTACACAAAGTGGTATCCAACCCATGAGCAAGATTACTTTTCTTTTCTTTTTTTTTTTGCTTAAAATAGTAATACGATATTAATATCTGAAGACTGGTCCATTTTTAATAGGGCTAGAAAGAAGTAAATAGCAGTTTTCCAAAAATAATTAAAATAAATAATAAGTTTTTAAAATATTTTGAGTAATAAATAACTGATTTACTGGGTGAATGATTTATTTATGACAAATTTATTAAGTAAATGATTTATTTATAGCTTTGAATTATGTCATTTACCTTAGTAAATTTTTCATCTGCCTAGTAATTCTCTTATTTATTTTAAATATTTCAAAAATCTACTATTTAATTTAATTATTTTCATAAAATGCTATTCACTACAGTTTCCTCGTAGAATATGGTGGCTAACAGACATTGATTGGAAAACCAACGGAGAACCCACATACAGCTTTATCTTTCCAATCTTAATTAACTTTGTCTTTGCTCTCTCTACTGGAAGCAACTCCAACAACAAAATGAACCAACAATTGGTTATCTGTCAGTAATTTTAATTTACAAACGATACAATTTAATTTCTAACTCATTTTCAAAGAAAAGTTTGGACTAGCTATAGCTGGTTAGTTTAGATCAGTTTACGTACTAAACCACCCGTTTTTTATTTCCCTTTTTTGCTATAATTTATAAATCTTGCAAGGAAATATCTAAAGTATACTAGCTGCAACAGGCCTTTATGTACGTAGCTTTGGCTTGGGAATGTTTTGGAAGATATGATGTTATTATTGAGCCTCCGCTTGGTATTTAAGTTTAACTTTAATTAAATTGTACTTTTTTCATCTTAATTTTTATATTTTTCTGAAAAGTTAACAAAATTTATAACTAATTCATAAAAAATTAATTAACTCCAATTTTAAAAATTTATTTTCAACTAACTTATCAGATAGAGGCTGAGTTAAAACATGACAGGGGTTGTGGTGAAAGAGATTCATATTTTTTCATCTTGACGTGAAACATGTTCTGTTACTATCATGTGTCTTGTCTGTTCTGGTTAGGCATAGAGCCACTAAAGGAGGCAATGCTCTTGCTGACTAACCGACGACGACGCTTTTTCATCACGAATTGACTTGTGGGAGAGTTTTGCATCTCATAGTTCCTTTGTTGGGTTTCGTGTCCGAGCCCTCACCGGTAAATTGGCTTTGTTGATTTTTCCAAAAGAGCTTTTATGATTAGATTTTCTATTTTTTAATCATTGATGTTCATCGTAGTATTTTATTTCAAGCGGCATAGAATTGATCTAATCATAAATTGGATTGTTAAACACAATTCACTATAATAATTCCTACTAAGAGTGTAGAATAAGAGGTCCTACTATAAGATTCTTTTTGTGTAGGTGTTATGTTTACAATAGATTCTCGATAATTCTATATGAAAAATACTCTACCTACCTTAAAATACTAGAGAAATTAATAAACATATTTTAATTGTTAATTAGTTTCCTTTTGTAAATATCTATTTTACTTAACTTATTTTTCTGTTGAATTAATTCTTGATTTTGGAAGATTCAAAAACTTACTCAAATTTATAAATATGTTTTTTAAATAAATGGTGGTGATATGAATAAATAAGTGCATCAGAACATCTCAACTAGATCGACACTCCGTTAGCACCCTCATCATTAATTCATTTTATGTACTATTAAAATAAAATAAAATAAAAATGACAACAATGTCAAGAAAAAAGTGAAAACAAAAACAACCATAAGAGGGCTAAAAGTAGCGCCTAAACAAATGTGAAAAAGGCTAGAGGTCAAATTAAGATAATTGAGCCGTAACTCTCATCTTAAATATATAAGTGTCAAATATGTTTTGTTAAAAATCTTTCCAAGATTTTATTTGTATCCACAATATAATTAATAAATACCCCCACAAAACCATTAAAGATTCTTATTACACTTTTATCTGACATTAAAAATGTTCATACGTCCACATGCTATAAACAAATATTCATGTTTTAAACATGCACCACATTAACTATAAATGAACATAATATTTTTTAAAGAAACAAATGAAAATTCCCTACAAATTTAACTAACGTAAATTTCATTTTATAAACTCTAAATTATTATTCATCTTTTTTTTTTCTTTAAGAAAGCTTTATAACCATATAAAAAATTTCAATGAAGTGAAACAAGAATAAAAGAAGGTATGTCTCTTGAAGAGTCAACAATTATTGAAGTATATATATATTTTTTTCCATAGTATTGTGTGTTCTTTTTCTTTGCTTTTAGTATTTAAAATTGTAGTTTTTTAATGCGAGTCTTCTTTTTATTTTTTTTCTTGCTAGGTTTGTTTTATTATTCTATACATATATATTTTATTTTAAATGCATGATAATTATCGTCGGTTTGTTGCCTTTTAAAATTCAAATATATTACATAGGCACTCCATGTACGTGGTTAGTTCCTTTTTTTTTTTTTTTTTTTTTTTGATCAAATGAGAATCAATTGGTGTCTTCACTCTCCCGGTCAATGTGGAAGTATATAGCCGGGCTCACTGACGAGATAAAAAATGATCCTGTCCTTGGGCATTCATTAGCTAATAGTTCAAGGACTAATAAAGAGTCCATAATCAAATCCATGCAAAACATGACAGGTCGGTGATGCATGACTCTATTCTTCGACATGTCAAAGCGATCAATGTTCCAAATGGGATTGCTTTGCCATCATATCACCACCACCCCCTGTGGTTGTGGTTGGGAAGTGTTGTACCATAGACAGTTTATATATATATATATACACACGAATGAGCATTTGATAGTATATGTTTTTGGCTAATTAGAGGTGTACAGTCATGACAGTACTATTTGATGACTATTAGAACACTAATGATTTGCAGTCACCATCAGCTTCGAAGATTGAAGTCGATCAATCGGTGAGAGAAAAAGTTCTGCCAGAATCAGCCGACGAAACAAATTAGTTTGGAAGCATATATGTGATTGGCATTGTATAATACTACATATAAACTGGTGAAAAGTGAGTCCAAAGTCGAAAATATTCCTGAGCAAAATTTTCACAAGGCTTTAACAGTGATGGGCGGTTGACTCCTCATTCATGATGTTTCCGAAGGAGACAAATTTTAGGCCCAACTCAACTCGTGGCCAGGAGGATTCAACAATTAAGAAGACATATTATAGCATGTGGAATATAAAATTTATGATGATCTAGAATATATTTAAATTGTATTTTACAATAATCTGGGTTAACGTAACCAAAGGGGAGATTGTAGTCAAGAGGCAACTTGGAACTTAATTGATAGTTTAAGGAGAAGTTATCAATAAGGAATCTGCAAAAGGGCACATAGGTTGTTGGCTCATTAATCTCTAATTGAAACTTGTTATCTCAAAAATACTTCCATAAATAGCTACATAAAAGGCAAATGTCAAACTCATTATCAAGAACAATATAAACCCTCGATCAAAATAAGTAAACGTAGTGATAATTTTGTTATGCAAGGGTATACACCATTATACAGTGCACCCTATCTCTTCAAAATCGGTGTGAACTTATAAATTTCATTTACACCAAGAAAGTTAGGCATGTCATTTCCGGTCATTGCCTACGCGGTTTGGTGTGTTTACAACCTTCCACCAGGTCAGAGATTCATGATTTGAATTAGGCTTCTTTTGCCCCGGCCTTTTTTTTTTTTTTGGGTATGGTTGGCTTAACTTCTTTGTTTGAACACGAATAGGAAAGTCCATGGAGCAAACAGTCCAAATCACAAGCTTAGGGGAGGTCGGTACTAAAAACCTAATAAAACGAGGGACATTTGGAGCAAACAATAAACAATGTTAAGATTTCAGACATTATATATATATATATAGATATAGATATAGATATATATATTAACAAATACTACTCTAAATACACTATAATATTCCTATATATCATATGCACCCCACCGCATCATCGACATCCGAACACGGTCCAGAACCATTAATACATTTAAAGTTAAGATTATACGTACAATGCTGACCCATTAATGGTACTGCAGGACTATAGTTGAACGAAATTATATATATAGATATGGTACTGGTGGACATGTAATAAAAACAATAATAATAAAATGTACATAGGAAATTACAACTACCACTACATAGCGAATATTAATTAATAATTAATTTCCTTGGTCGAGATCCCAAAGGTCCAGATCCATGAGGAAGTCTGTCCAACAACTTTGGTGGCCATTATTATTAATTGTATGATGATCTTCAACGAAATCTGCAGAATTGGTTCCCATTAAGGCTGCTGCAGGTTGATCTTCGGCTAATTCTTGAGACAAAAAGTTAGTATTGTCATTATTATTATTATTATTATTATTATTATTATTCTGACTATCTAAATTACCAGTACTAGTACAACTGGCTATGTAGTTCGGGAATATTCCGTCCTCGGATGTATTTGTACTGATCATGCTGTCATCTACTAGTAATAAGCTTTCCCACCAGGACTTATTTACGGGTACTACTCCGGCGGCTTCTTCGTGGTGGTTGTCCGTCGAAGTTGGTCGGATGTTCTCATTGATGCTGTATAAATTAGTTGTGGTGGTGTTATTCTTGTCCATCAAAGTTGGTTGTTTCTTGAAGATGAGAGGACGAGGCTTTACTATAATATTATTAACGTTGGACTTATTATTATTATTATTATTATTATTATTAAGTACTTTCTTGTCTTTGATACGATTGTTTTTAGTGTTCTTGTTTTCATGGGCGAAGGCCACCTTCTTGCGTAAGTGAGTGTTCCAATAGTTCTTCACAGCATTGGCTGTTCTTCCTGGAATCCTTCCCGCTATCAATGCCCATCTGTAAATAATTAATTGTAAAATAAATAGATAAATAAATGTTAGGAGAAAGAACAACAATAATTATACATGAGAGAGAGAGATGGGCATAATAGTCGAAGAAAAGTGTCGAAGAACAGGTAGAAAATCAGTTGAAACGGTTATAGGGGTAGTCTTCAAGTAAATTCTCTCTTATTCTTAATATAGAAACTTAAAGAGTGCTAGGTGGAGGGATCTGTGAAAGGGTTTTGATATTTATGATTATTTGGTAAGAAAGAAAATAGAAGAGAAAAAGATTAAAGAAGAGATTTCAAATCTTGTAAAGTACCCAAATTTAAATAAGGGATCTTTTTTTTGTAAAACATAAAGACACGAACACATAATTCTCACAGGACAGATTGACTACAAGATCTTCAGGAGGACAGTAATAGACCTATAAGTGGATCCCACTAAATTATCACTTATATGCAATTGTTGAGTGAAAAGGAACTTGTGGGCACTTGTAAACCAAAAAGTTGCTACTAATTTTTTTGGTAAACATAAAGATAAGAACACGCAATTCTCACAGGGCAAATTAACCATAGGATCTTCAAGAAGAGGACACTAGTGGACCCCTCTAAGTTACCATTTCAGATAATTGCTAATTAAAAGTAACGTGTGGCACTTATAAACCACTTAAAGTCCTTATCTTTTATACAAAGTAGTCATTTTACAAATAAAACATTTTCTTTTCCATATATTGCTATACCGACTAAGAAAGAATTTTTTTTTTTTTCCCTTTATTTTATCTCTGGCCTCCAGTCTATATTTTCCTCACTTAAGATATTTTTCATTTATTACCTTTTATCTTCTTTTATTCCTAGTATGTTACTATTGCGTAAAAATTTAAAAAATATAGAAAAGAAAACTAACCAAATTATTTATTTTAAATTTGATGATTTAAAATAAAACCTAGTAGGTTATTTTTCGTTTATTTTTACTGTATAGAATCTTGTAAATATATATATATATATATTATTTTATAAGATGTATAGAATCTTGTTTGTTTAAAGAAGGGCATGCACTGATTTATTTTATAAGATGTATAGAATCTTGTTTGTTTGTTATTTAACACAAACAGAAAATTGTAGCATGATCAAGACTGATGCATTTAGATGCGACTCATTATAATTAGTTGTACCGCTGACATTAATACTGCTTGTCATTCGGCCAAGGGTAAAAACCCTAACAGTCCTTTTCCTTTCATATAAACCTTTACATCTCACAGTATTAACTGCAACCCAAGTTCCACAAATTTATTCCAACAAAAACAAAGAAAGAAAAGTTCTACATCATAATTGTATTTATATACAAACAATGAGCTTTCCAAGGAAACTTTTTTTTACGAGTCATCTAAATTGCAATTATTTTTACTGACAAGTATTTAAATGAATGTCATATCATTTAATTGTGTATTAATATAAAGATAATAATTCACAAAAATATAAATTAATATTCAAAAATTAATATTAAAATTGATATTTCAAAATTTTCTTTTTAAACTAGGAGTCTAGTAATGTTAAATTTAGTACCCCAATTAACAAAACACATATTAATTCACATCTTCAATACTTTATTATTACCACTACAAAA
This sequence comes from Ficus religiosa, assembly GCA_024759925.1. Taxonomy (NCBI): domain Eukaryota; kingdom Viridiplantae; phylum Streptophyta; class Magnoliopsida; order Rosales; family Moraceae; genus Ficus; species Ficus religiosa. The sequence goes on from JAFMPE010072867.1 coordinate 10,915, forward strand.
GAATTGTTGCTTTATTGATTTAATAATATGATTAGAAAAAAAAGCTAAATATTAGAATTAAATGTTATATATCCTGCTACATTTGAAATAGTCGAACACTTCAACAATTCACTTTTCATTTATCTTTTACATTTCATATGTGTTATATTACACATAGTTTTATAAATAACAAACGAAAATTACAATCATGTAGATTCCAACCAACAACCTTTAAACCCTCCTCTAACCTTCCATTCCGTGTTATTGATATACACTAGCGCATATGTTTATAAGCGTGTGTGTGTATATATATAATACGGCACATAATACAATCAATTGGAAAATATCACACACACACACACCACAATATTCTTTTTCTGAATATACACATATATTAGGTGATATGTATTTTTTCTAGTCGAATAAGTGTCACATATGATGCAAAGAAAATGTACGTGGTACTCTAGACACCATAAATAATTAATGCTGAATAGCAAAGAGGTCCACACAGATATATAATATCACATTAGTTGCAGCGGCCTGATAAATGTGGACAAAAATGCTGTAAAAATATCATTCACACTTTTAATATATAATGAAATATATATATATTAATATGTGTGGGATTGAAGTACATTCAACGTACTTGCCTGTTGCCTAAAAGCTTGTGAAGTCTAAGAATGAGATCAACTTCATCAGCTGTGAATTCCCCTCTTTTGATATCCGGCTTCAGATAGTTCATCCACCTCAGCCAGCTGCTTTTCCTGCATCTATTAAGTCCTGCAAAATGCAACAAATAAACATTTAAACATCATATGTGTATATATATAACATGCTCATACATAAACCGTAACATGCTTATATATATGTTTATCTAGTTACGAGCCCCGTTGGAACTGTGTGAGATGAATTAAGAGAAATAGTTAGGTAGAACTCTGGTATTCGAAAACTAAGAGCGAAAATTATGAAGTTACCAGCTCTTGAAGGAACAAGTTGCCATTTTCCTTCACCGTATTTGTCAATGCACTTCTTGAGAAGAATATCTTCCTCATTGGTCCATGCTCCTTTTCTCACCCCCCGAGTCGCAGAGGAACGGCCATCCATCTGTGTAACAGCAACGCAGTTTATGTTGTGCATGCTTTTATTATTACCAAAACTAAATTATTATATCTAGACTGCCTAGTGCACTCAAACACAAACGCGCACACACTAACGTGCTTTCATGAAAACCCTCGCAGACGAACCAAGATATTATATAGAGAGAGAGAAACGCCAGTGTTATTCATGCATGTGGTGACGGGCAAATCTGATATCCATACAAAAAGTAATTAAAATAAAAAATAAAAAATAAAAATAAATGAGGTGGCTTTTTATCGGTGATATTTGTGTCCTCCAAGATTCTTCTTCTTTTATTTTATTTTATTTTAGTCAGCTAGCTACCAGTCCAACGTTTTTCGGCGACAGCTCAACGCGCGGTCCTGTATTTGTACTAGTCTCACTTTTCTTTTCATGAACAAAATTATATTAAAAACAATTAAGAGGATCCTACAAACCTAAAACAGAAACAAGAACAAAAGCAAACTTAGGAGAGGAAGAAAAAAAAAAAAAACCAAAAGCAAGAAAAAACAAGAAAAACAACTAATGTAATCAGATATTGAGTTTCAAAAGCTATTTTTGACGAGACCCTCCATGAGACTTTCCAAAGTTATCTTGTTTTAGTGTTATTCTTTTAATTTAAAGAGTTTCAAGAGTTTAGTGCTCCATGTTCTTTTTTTTTTTTTTTTTTTTAAGTTCGATGGTTGATGTGGTAGATTTGAAAGGAAAATCCCTGACAACACTAGTAAAACATGTTCCTTAACATAGTGACAATTAATGAGCATATACATCAAAAAAATTTCAACAAAGAGGAAGAAGTCTAAATCTAAATATTCTCCACATATTATTTTTCTTATCAAGATCATAAAGATATATGAAGATGTTGCAGCGTAGTGATTAAGGAGGTGGTTTTGAACGTGAAGGAACATGTTAATTAAGACTAGAGATCTTGGTAAAAATTTTCGGTGGAGTCACATACATTGATAGTCATCTAAACTACAAAAGAATTTTTCGTATTTTTATTTTTAGTTTAGTGTGTTATTACGTACGTGTGTAGTTTATTATCTTATTTTGGAAGCTAATATATGTCATATTAGTTGCTTAAACTTTTTACATGGTAAGCTATTTTAAGCTGTTTTGGTCGGATTGGTTATCTTCTTATTAAGATGAACAAATTCAATGTTTTAGAAAAATGTATATGTGGAGAAAGAAAAATAAATAAATCTCCACAAATTGTATGCATATATTGAACGCTTAGTCAACGTTGAAATTATATGCTGATTCTAATTAGTCTCCCTTATTTTAATCAGCTTTGATCATCAGATCACTCGTTTCCATGGTATTATAAACGTTGTGGCGCACAGAGTGGTTTGCTTTTTCAACTTTTTTTTTTTCCTTCTTTTGTTTTACATTATTTTTTGAAAATTGTGTCTCAAAAGTCATGTCAGTCCTTATTGCGATTTCGATCGGGAAGTACTACATATAAAATGATGTGCGAGAATCACAAGCACGGAGGTAACTAGGAGATCATAATTAAGCTGACACCACCTCATTGTCTCTTCCTATACAGGCCCTCTACTTGGTTTTAAAAAGTCAATAAAGAGTAAAAAGAAAGAACCTTACTGATATGTAAAACATGAAAACAAAAAGCAATCTAACTAGACTATGGACAAGGAGAATATGAGGTCAGAAGGCACAACCTAAATCATTCTTTTGAGAATCGGACTCTAATAAAACTTTATTAAAAACTTTACTATTAATATTAATTACGACTGAACAAACGGATGGATTGGCGGACATTCGAGGTGGGATGGGTCGGGTTTTTGCAAGGTTGAGTTTAATTAGGAGTATGAAAACCGCAAACCGCCCGAGCTTTTTAGCCTGTGAGTTATATATGGAAGAGCTTTTGCATGTCGAGGTTATGCATCAAATGCCTTTTCTTAGCAGACAAAATATCTTTTGTAATGATGAGGAAATAAGCTTTTGACTGTCTTGTAACAAAAATTATAAGCATACGTGTTGAAGGTTGTTTACCCAATTTCTCGAATTTTATTTATTTTTTCATGGCT
>JAFMPE010072978.1:3927-17983 GCA_024759925.1 Ficus religiosa
ATGGTCCACTTAATTCCCAAAAATCCCTAAATATAAAAATGCAGTCCATTTCCTTACTAACTTAAATAATATTAATACTGTTTTTTAATAAAACAGTACTGTTATACTGGATTGCAGACCAGAATTCATCTACATAAAATTGGACTGCGTATAGGATTTTCTTAGGACTTGAAACTATTTAGTCCTTAATGTCCTAAATATTGTGCTTGATTTTTTTTCTAGGGTGGTCTCATAGCTTATTCTTACTCATTCGTCCGTAATGACGGTTTTTCACAGTATAATTTCCATACTGTTAATTACACTACAGTACCATCTCAGTCAAACCTAAAGTCAACCTGGTCAAATTTTGACCATAATAAAAATTAAAATTCCTATTTTGCCCTTTTTCTCCAAAAAGTCTCATACTTGCCTAAGCAAACTATTATTGAGTCTCGTAGTTAATTTACTGAGAACTCAAACATATATTGATATTCAACTCAGATTATGAGCTTCATATCGTCATACATGATTCAATCTTAGATTTTCCTTGTCTCTAAGGAAATCATAGGTCATCAAAATTTTGGGTTCTTACATATATATATATATGTATGTATGTATGTATGTATTGTTAGGTTTTGTTCATATATAAACTTTAGTGTTTTTGGTTATTGACAACCAAGATCTAAAGTCCCATATGGAAAAGGAATAAAAGGGTTGAGCGCTTTATAAGTTTTCCCACCCTTGAAAGGGTAATGGATGAGATGTGGGAAGAGCCTATGTGGCTCGCACACACAAGCAGCGAGAATGTAGAGGTGCTTTTGACGCTAATTAGGCGCACTTGGTACTTGGACGCATGGTGGTTGTGTGTGCCATGTGACGCTTTGTGATTAAACTACTATTAAATAAATATGTTTTATTCATTATTTTATGTTAAATTTAAATTTAAATTCTTAAAAGATGTAATATTTTGAAGGGTTGTATTTTTTTCAGGAAAAAAAAATATGTTTTTTGAATGATAGTTTTTTCCCAAAAGGTATCACTAAAGGTTATCAAACTTGTATTAAGAGAGTTGCAGAGAAATCAGATTATACTTACTGAAAATTCGATTTCTCTCTGTCTTCCACTACTATTCTTCTACAAATATTGTGTTTTTTTTTACTTTGGAAATTTTCATTTTTGCTTGGTGTAAAATTCATTTTTGAAGGCTTGTCATATCTTGGAAGCGGTTTGCTATCAACCTATAGCAATCTCATTTCAAAAGGGGACAAAAAACACGCTAAGGAAAGGGTGGAAAATATTACACGTTTAAGTGTCCATATTCGGATTTTTCCAGCATGTAAAAATTTCATTTGTTTTCTTTTCCGGTTTCCTGTACCGGAGGACAGTCTTGGAAGAACCAAGTGAAATTTCCATGAAAATTCATTAGTTGACTTTAACTGCACTACCAGATTTCCTCTGAAGTAGTTACACATCAAAGATTAATTAAGAAGATGATACAAAAGGGAAAAGAGAGTATAAAAATTTAACATGGTCCAATAATGAGTCATTCAAGAGTATAAAAATTTAACATGGTCCAATAATGAGTCATTCACAAATTAAAAAACTAGAGAAGGTTCACTAATAAATTAAGAGCACTATAAATACATTCCATATAAATATAAAAGTATAATTAACAAATCTGACCAGTTAATAAATTTTCAAAATCAAGAGATTTATTCAAAAAGATATCACATAATTTATTATTATTTATATTTAGTAAGATATCACAGTAGTTACAGCTAGCTATGCCTATCATTATTGTTATGATAATTTAAAGGAAAAAAAACCTAATAATGGAAACAGTTGTACTAATATTTGGATGTCTAAATAAACTTTAATGGTTACTTGCACCGAAATTCCAAAGGGACTAACCTTTCAAATGAGACTCGACTTACCTTTCAATTGAGACTTTTTACATGGTAGGTAGTGGAAGACGACTCAAAAGTGTAATGCCATGAAAAGACACCATACAGATCACTAAAAGTCTTCCCGGGAAATTTTTTGGCAAATGCATATATTGCTTGACTTGTTGACCTTCTACAATAAGTCTTAATTTAATATGGTTACCAAAATATGCATAAAGATTGGTCTTATTTCCGGCAGTTTCATATACAACATATTTCAGGCAGTTGATTGTGGACCCTTGGATCAGAAATGAAGGGTAAGATTTGAAGAGAGAAAGCAAGGGCATTCTAATGAACACAATCTGACAAGCACTGAACACCGAAAAGTACTTTGAGGGCTTGTTTGGTTAATGGTTCGTTTTAAATTAAATTGTACTTTTTTCATCATGGTTTTTGTCTTTTTCTGAAAAAGTTTTTTTTTTTTTTCTGAAAAAATTTTTTGTCTTTTCTAAAAAATTACTATTGAAACTTAAAAATCTTAAACTAAACTCATTCACCAAACAAACCCTGAGTTAGCATAAAAACTAAATTTTAATTTAAAAAAATAAAGAAATTATGTAAACAAAGGAAGGAAAGCAAGACATGAGTGTTGTGGGTCCATCTCCTACGCTTGCAATTCAACCGGTCAAGGAAAATATACATGGTTTTCCAACATAATAAAAAAATAATAATAAAATAAAAGAGCTGATTGATTTATGAAATTATGTTTTATTTTCCACTGCAATAATGTGAAATCCTAACATAATTTTCTGTGCTTAGTAGATTTTTTTTATTTTCTTTGAGAAGCTTCCTTTATTTCTTGTAATGAAATTTCATTGCACACGCAGAGAAAGATCCTTTTGAACAAGTATGATTGAATTAACAATGTGTTTGTTTTATTTATTTATTTAAGGATTGTTTGGCTCTTCATTTCTGAGCTAAAATTTTCTTTCTATTTTTAATCTTTTTTTGAATAGTTAAAAGAAAAATTATAATTAATTTTTAAAAAATCAATCAATTTTAATAAAAAATTTTCATTCCAAATAAATACACGAACGCAAGCTTATTTTTTTAATATTAATTCAATATACGAGTGCTTTCCCACAGGATTCTTTTTGTTTGAACTACCTCTAATTTCAGACTTTTCACACGTTAATGCACTTCACTAGAAGACAAGGATAACTTATTGAACCGTAGGCAGTGGAAATCAATTCCAAAATGCACGGCACGCGCACACACACACGCGTGTATATATATATATATATATTTATAATTATAGGAAACTAGTCATCCATTTTCTACTAAATTTCCTTTGTTCTCTTTTCTGGTTTCCTGTACCCGAGGACTCTATCGGAAGAACCATATGAAATTTTCAGGTAAATTCATCACTTGACCTTAATGACTAGTTAGCTTGAAATTAATATATAGTACAATTTGTTGTCAATCTCATTTTCTTTTCAATAACACAAAATCAGTCTCTTGTTTGCCGGTTTTTTTTTTTTTTTCCCTCCTGCAAGGCCAATCGAGTACTACTTGATTCATTTTCTTTCAGTCTCTAAGTTATGGCTAGGCAGCTGATCTCCGGATGCCTGCAACTGCTCAAAGGCATGGTTTTGCCGATGATTTCCGCCGAAGTCGTGAAAAAGTTGAAATTGGCTCCCTATGAAATGACAAAAGAAGCAGTGAAAGAGATCATGGACGTTGAGGAAGGAGTTGTAAAACTCCGCAGCAAGCTCACCAGAAATCAAGCCGTGCTCTTCGATGCTGAGAAGCGAGCGATCAATGATGCGGGCATTCAAGACTGGTTGGATGAGCTCAAAGATGTATCTTTCGACATAGATGATGTGTTGGATGAGTGGAATACGGCGGTTAGCAAATCAAACCTTGAGAAGAAAGAAAAAGAAGACGAAGATGCCCCTCCTCCTACGAAGAAGGTACTATAATAGCCCGATCTACATGCAGCCGTTAATTAACTTCATAAACATAATTACTTATTATAAAATTACAAAATTACAGAGATTTTTTTTTTTTTCAACAGCGTAAACAAATCATAACTTACATAAAGTTTATGATCATTTTATTACTACCTTGTAATATCGATCGTAGATTCAAAACAAGTTACATTTTTCAAAAGACTTGGATCTTTGAAACATCTTTTTTTATGAGATTTAAACCTGATTAATTAATTGACCATAATCGAATATTTATTTTAAGACATCAACCTGTCAAACTTCATTAAACTTAGCATAAATATATCGTGAGTTTGGTTTCTTGTGAACCAATCTACTAGGGGTGAACATCAGGTGGTTGAATGAGTTTTTGGGATTTTTCAAACCCACCCAAACAAATTAGGTTTCTTGTTTCTTGTTTTTTGTTTGTTTAACATTTTTACTTTGAGCCCATGTGTGTACGTACCCATAGTGTGGAATTAACAGGAAGTTGGGGAAAGCAACCCCGATCCAACATACCCAAAGTCTTAAACATACAGTCATAAGTATCCTCATATAAATGGGGTTAGTACAATACTTAATTTTCTTTCATTTTTTTTAGCCTCTAACTTTCTAGGTTGAGCATGCAATTATGATCATGACTTCATAAACATGCATTCAAATTTTGAAGCAAAATAAATTTTGAACTCTATAATAATAAGTCATGATATACATCTTCATATTTCAATTCCTTTTGATTTTCCCATCAACAAAGATAATTATCAATTCTCTCTTCTCTCTTCTTCTCTTTCTGATAACAAATTCATAATGACTAATTTCATCCTCGTTAATTATTACTTATCTAATAATTAACTAACTTAGCAAGGTATACATTTGCTTATTTTAATAATTAATTAATTATGAAATCTTTACTTAATCACCTTTATTTTATTTAACTAAGTAGAAAATAATTAGCCTTTCTTATTGACCGCTTCTCTTATGTAACACTCGACTTTCCTAGCTGTTAGCTTTATACGTAAGGATTAACATTAGTAACTATGTTTCATAATTGGCACTGGTGAATTTTCTTAGGTAAAATATGAGTTTATTGAACTTGTTAGACCCATGGAGTTTTTCTCTATAAACTTAGTTTTTTTTCCTTCTCTTTTTTTTTTTTTTTTTTTAAATAATTCTTTCTTTTCTTTTTAAAGTGATAGGTTTTGAGCCCATAGAAGCACGTTCACATAACACTGGTTTTTGATCTAACATTAAAAGATCATTATGTCCCTTTAGTTTTAAGATTTATAATATATATATATATATATATTTGTAAATCTTGTTCATGATTATTAATTTCCCATTAATAATGGTTCAAAGATTAGTGTAACATCATGATCTTGTCATATTTAAACTTTGAAAATTATGGGTCGACTTGACTTCAAAGTCAATAATAAAACTGCAAAAATAATGACTTTTTCCTGATAAAATATCATAATGTGAAACCATGTAACAACCTGAAAACCAAGCATATTCATTAATTTCAATTAAAAAATTCATCTTATAAGTCAATCACCAATTATAGTTGGATTTAATAACAAATCTGGTAACATAACCGCTTATTTTCTTAATATTAAAAAATTCAAACCTACAATAAAACACTCTTTAAAAGATTTCAACACCTTATAATTGCAAGACATGCCTCCCAAAGCAATTTTATCATATCTCGTTTTAATCCAACTTCACTTATGGAATTGAATATTGTAAAATTTAATATATGGATATTCAATCAAAGCACATGCATAGGCATGTAATCAATCCAATAAATGGCTTCAGTAGTCAAAGTTATCGAGTTACAATCGAAATCATTCAACAACATCCTAATGGAAATAATGATTCTGGTTGGTGTTTAAAAAGCCATTCGATATCGAGTGGCAAAACTTTGAATCACCATTCTTGACCTTCAAAACTCTGTCTCGCAAATCCGGTGTCGCGAAGGTATTCAAAATTTCGAAAATAGGCCAGGGAGGCGATCTTCCGAAACTTGTTGACCGGTTCAATGTTGCCGGTCAACGGCGTTGGCCGACAACCGGAGGCGACAAAAATGGGTGGAGATTTGTACGATTTCGAAGATCTCGATGAGACGAGTCCATTTTTGGTGTCAGATTATCAGAACAATCTGTCTGGAAATACCCAAAAATCGAAATCTAACGTGGCGGGAGCTCGGGAATTTTCTGGCGACGATCGGAGTTGGCGTTGACTGGGTTTTGTTCCTCTCGACATGGAGAACATGATGATGCAACTTTCAGGCAAAATGGAGGTTGGGTTTCATCGAAATCTCGCTTGGAAGCTAATGGAGGCGAAACTTTGGATGTCGGTGAAACTCCGGCGGCGGAGGTTACAAGTGACAGTTTTGTGGGTCACTGGCATGCTGCAGCAGTGACTGTCCGGAGACCGAAGTTCGCGTGAAGGCAGCAAGCATGCATTCATGAGAAAGGAAATAAAAAAGATAGGAAAAAATTAAAATAAAATAAAAGAATATGTGTAAAAATAAAATTAAGTCAATTATAATAAAAAGAAAAAATAAATACTATAGGTATTTATTTATTAAAAAATAGTCATATACATAATATTATTAAAAAATGAACATATTATATTTTAAAACAGAACTATAAAAATGAACCTTTTGTATTATAATAATAATAATAATAATAATAATAATAATTTTTTTTTTTTTTTTTTGTAGAGTGTGGACTGACCACATTTTGGGCCGTTTGGGACACATATTGGCATCTGATTTCCATGTTTTTTTGGATCTTTTTTCTCAATTCAAAATTATTTTCACTATATATTTACATATCAAAATGTGTAAATTCAAATTTTAAAAGTTTATAACTTTATTGTTTTAAATCCAAATAAGATGATATATTTTTTTAATTTCGTAGAATTTTAAAAATAACAAAACAAGATACATGTTAGTATTTTTTTTCAAACATATTTTAATCTTTTACGCTTTTTTTTTTTTTTTTAACTTCAAACAATTTTTTTAAAATCAAACACTCTTTTTTAAAAGTTCAATTCAAATATATTTAAGACCTCCACAAACGGGCCCTTATGTGTGTGTGTATATATATATAGATATCTCCTTTTCTTTTCTTGTTATCTATTATAACGTTTGCAGCAACTACTTTAAAAAAAAAAAAAAAAAAAATCATAACAAATCTTATTTGTCTGATCTCTTCTTGTTGACGTATTTCTTCTTCTCTTTTATATTTATTTTAATTTCTTTTTCTACATTCATGCCAAGAACGTTTGACAGTTTTTGATTACAAGAGAATGTACAAAACTTCTTACACACACACACATTTATATACATATGCACATTAATTCAATGAAAGTTTGTTTTAAATGATAATAGTGTAATATGGTTTTCAACTTGTAAATTTTGCACCATCAATATAGTCGTTTAGACAATAGACTCGACTGAAAGTTTACTTATTTATGAATTTCATGTCGGGAATATAATTTTTTTCTTGTGTACGACTAATTCATGTGACAGCCGTAACACTTTTCAAAATCAATTTTATGGTTTAAAATTATATTATATCACATAGAAATTATCTCAGAAATAATTGTAATTTTTAATTTAAATGTTAAATCATTTGACTTGAAATGTTTACTGAAATTCATAAATCACGTTTTATATATAAGCACAAATTTTTTTTTTTCACTTTTTCTTAATATTTTTCGTATTAATCGCGTAACATAAAATTTATTCGAACATGTGAATAATATATCGTAACATGAAATTTATCATTCATAAATAGTTCAAAAATTAGAAAGACATTAAAAAAATGTTCTCTTAGTTGAGAAAATTCACCACTTTGTTTCTAATTAAAATTAGGAATTTACACAGTGAATTTTCCGGATGTTACAGGTGTGCTTGAGCCTGTTCATGTCTTCTTTGTTTTCCCGTTCTCCAGTACTTGTCCATGATTTGATAATGCGTCACAACATTGCAAGCAAGATAAAACGACTTAATGAAAGGCTAGATGCTATTGACGTTGAGAAAAGTGGATACCGTTTTAGAATTGAAGATATTAAAGAACCTAAACGACCGGAGACTACTTCTTTCAATGATGTGTCTGAAGTTTACGGTCGACAAGAAGAAATTAAAGTTCTGATGGATAAGTTGTTGAGTGGGAGCAGCGATACGAGGGGGCTTGATATCATCCCTATAGTGGGGATGGGGGGAATAGGGAAAACAGCACTCTCCCAATTTATATATAATGATAAAAAGGTTGAGGATCATTTTGAGAAAAGAATTTGGGTATGTGTCTCAGATCCTTTTGATGAGAAAAGGGTTGCAAATGCAATCATTGCAACTCTCGAAGGCCGTGCCTCGAATTTGACTACAATGCAATCTTTGTTAGAAAGAGTCAAAAAATCTGTTGAGGGAAAGAGGTGTCTTTTTGTCCTGGACGATGTGTGGACTTACGAAGCAACAAAATGGGAACCATTAGAGGTAGTACTGAAGAATAGTGCTCCCGGGAGTAGAATTTTGATCACAACAAGAAAGGAGGACGTTGCCATCAAGATGGCACCACAAAGTTGTATGATTCAGATTAAGCTTTTGTCTGAGGAGATTTGTTGGTCCATATTTAGGGGATTAGCATTCTCTGGTGGGAATGGGAACGAACAACTAGAGGATATCGGCAAGCAAATTGTGGCCAAGTGCAAGGGTCTGCCTCTTGTTGCAAAGACTTTGGGAAGTCTCATGCGCTATAAACCATGCATCAAGCAGTGGAAGGATGTTTTACATAGCGAGCTGTGGCAGTTAGAGAACGACAATGGTAATAATGGCATTTTTGCTCCGTTCTTGTTAAGCTATAATGATTTGCCGTCTGTTGAGAAACGTTGTTTATCATATTGTTCTATCTTTCCAAAAGATTACAGGATGAAAAAAGGCGTTTTGATTCAGCTATGGATGTCCCAAGGCTATTTAAATGAGGGCAAAAATCTTGAGCAAGAAGGTGAGGCTTGCTTTGAAAATTTAGCTATGCGATCTTTCTTTCAAGATTTTCAAAAAGACAAAGTTAATGGAAGCATTATAAGTTGCAAAATGCATGACGTAATGCATGACTTTGTTCAATCTCGTACACGAAAGGAATGTTGCGCCATAGATGCATGGGGGAATATGAAATATGCCGGAAAAAATCCCCGTCATGCATCACTATTGCCCGAGTCAGTACTGAAGGCCAATGTTCCTAGTTCACTGTATGAGAACAAAGGTTTGCGTACACTCTTTGTTGTATCGCCAGGTTATTATTGGGAAGCTGATAGCTTAAGTTTTGAAAGATTGTTCTTAAATGGGACGAATCTCAGGACATTGAATTTGTCGGCTGGTCAATTTCAACAATTACCACAAGGGATTGAAAAGTTGATCCATCTCAGATATCTGAACCTGTCTGGGATAAGACTAACGGAATTAGCAGACTCCTTGTGTGATTTATTCAATCTGCAGGTTTTAAATCTGTTCCATTGTTTTTGGCTTGAACAACTGCCAAAAGGGATTGAACAACTGGTAAACTTACGCCATCTATACATTGACCAGTGTAGCAGTCTAAAGCATTTGCCTAAAGGGATTGGAAAGTTAAGTCGCCTCCAGACATTAGATAGGTTTGTCGTGCCTGATTACAATAGCCTCGAGAATAGAAATGAGGCATTAGAGCTTGAAGACTTAAATATGTTGAAAGAACTTCAAGGCAGCTATTTGTTTATAGATAAGTGTGGAAACCTAGAAAATGGGAGTCAGGCGGAGAGGGCACAACTCAAGGACAAAGAATACCTTACTACTTTGCATCTATGTTTTAATGGAGGAGCTGTTGAAGAGATACTGAGTAGTGAGAATGAAGGAGCTGATGAAGAGATACTGAGTAGTGAGAATGGAGGAGCTCATGAAGAGATACTTGAGGCGTTGGAACCACATCCAAACTTGAAACATTTAACAATTGAGAAATACATGGGCAACCCTATTTCTCCGAAGTGGATGATGGTTTTGATTAATCTCAAAAGCCTCCAGCTATCAGAATGCGAAGTATGTGAGTTCTTACCTCCTTTGGGAAAATTGCCCTCCCTTGAAGATCTCCGTATAGAGTATTGCTACAGAGTGGAAAGGGTGGGGGTTGAGTTTTTGGGAATAGAAAATGATGATAATGCAGGGGCACGTAGGGGATTCCCGAAATTGAAACGACTTGAGTTTTCCGGCCTGGAAAGTTGGGAAAAGTGGGAATTAGGGATTAATTCAGGAGAAGAAGAAGATAATAGCTTAGTAGTAATGCCATCCCTTCAATCCTTGAAAATTGACTTTTGCGATAGGCTAACAACACTACCAGACTTCCGCCGAAAGACAACTCTGCAGCATTTAGCCATCAGAAATTGCAAAATCTTGAAAGAACATTGCCGAGAAGGAGTGGGAGAGGAGTGGCCCAAGATTTCTCACATCCCACACATCCAATTAAAAGATTATTAATTTCAACAGAGCATCTAATTTCAAGAAACCCATCAGCTGAAAACGAAATAGTCTGTGGCAACATGGAAGCTTCTGGTAACTTCTCCTAGTCCTTGCATACTTTTTTATTTTTTTTGTTTTTTTATTTTTTTTGTTATCAGCTGAGTTTTCAGTTTCTTAAGTCAATGTCCTTTATTTATTTGTTAATTTATTTTTATTTTTATTTTTTATAAGTAGACAGCTTGTGATTAGTTTAGATCGGAGGAGATAGGATAAAGTGTATTAAAAAAGAAAAAAAAGTGGCTTTTATTGTGTACGACAATATGTGCCTCTTATGCTATTCTACCTACAATGAGAATATTATACCCTAAAGAAGTCTTTTTGGTTCTAAATATAGTATTTGTTTTAATACTTAAATCTTACAATTAGTTATTCATGTTATCTATCTATATCAAATTATTAATTCTCTAACCGCTATTTGTTGAGAATGTGAATTTTGTAAGAGTTGTTATGCTTTCGTAGTCCTCTAAATGATCTCCAAAATATATTTAACTTATTTGTACATTTAGTTATACGAAAATACTTTTAACTTTGCCCTTGATATTTTTACTTAACTTATTTTGATTTAGTTGTATTCATTTTTTTCACTTAATGTGCTGTTAAGTGTAACAACAAATAGAATTAAATAAGCCAAAAAAAAAAAAAAAAGTTAACGGTATGCAAATTTGTATGTCCATTTATAGTCGTCGAATTTAAAAGACGGGAACTCTTTTTTTTCGAGAAGGCATCCAATTAAAGTTTAAAGTTCTTGGTCATTGATTGCCAACGGCTGAGTGATTGATATGGAAGTAATTTGAATGTTTTCTTTTCTTTGGGGGCTTTTGTCAACATTTAGGGACAACTAAATTGCACCCTTTAAGAAGCTAGAGCTAGGGATACTAATCTAGGATTTTAGTTCAAGATTCAGGTTAAACCAATATAAGGTTTTTTTTTTTTTTTTTTTTTTTTCAGTGTCTGACATTATCTTCGCTGTATTTACAGGTGGGGAGAACTCAGCAATCCAATAAGTTGTTCAACAGGCATTACGTCTACTCAACAGGAAATACTAGAGAGAGACTAGTATCATTCCAGATATCTGAATCTTGTATCACTCGCAAGTAAGATGTATCATTAATCCTTCCTCTCGTGTCCTTTTGTTTGAATAACTAAAGTTCACAATTATTACACACCCCGTCATCTATCTATATAATTAAAATTTTCAAGAAATCTGCAATGATATAAGAATAACGGCAAGAAATAAACAAATAATGTTTCTTCTTTCGTGCGTAAGCGTCCTCTTTACTTGTTAAAAAGTAGGAAACTGTCCAATCTTTGAGTTGTTAGCACAATTTACATGATCTAGTATCCCTTTCCTCGTTGGTCATATTTAACCTTATGTTATATGGTGAATGTTGGACTTCTAATCTCCTATAACCACTCTTCTGTGACTCTGACACTAGATCTTGGAGCACTCAGCACTAATCTTGTGAGCCGCCACCTTTCTTGTGGCCAATGATCTTCCCTTTCCTTATTTGCAATCAAACAGGGGATCCACTAAGGGAAATCTGATATGCTCGATGAAGTTATTAGATAAGCTAGGAGAGGTCAACATTTTGTCTACCGTACAATGGCGGGTAAGAATTTTGGTATATTATTGATCCTCACCAACCAATTTATTAATTTAGATCAAATAGCTTTGTCATAAATATTTTTGGAACTACATAGATTTTATTGATTTTTGGCATCATTGATCCGTGGGGCAATCAGGTCTATTGGCTTGACCCTGTTTGGAAAGGCATCAGAGTTTATCTAAAATTGGTGTTGAAAAATTGATCATCGAAGATTGCCTAATTGTGACAGAATGTTCCGAGATGGAGTGGGAAAGAAGTGGCCCAAGATTTCTCACCTCTAAAACATCCAATTACCGGATTGGTAGGAGAGGATCATTGCAGATCTTATCACGACTCTTCTGGTAACTTCTCCTCCTGCTATCACCTCATTATAAGATCCATATTTAAGTACTGAAAGGATGGAGGTTGAGTTTTTAGGAATCGAAATTGGTCATAACAAGACAGCCAAAAGAAACTTACTCCTAATCCCTTTATTGCAATGTCCTGTAAGTTCTTCTGGTTTTAATCATTCCATAGCGAAAACAGGTTTAACTTCTAATGGCATGTTTTATCTGTTTTCTTTGATTCAAGATATGTTTGTTGTTTAGAAAATACTTTCAACTTGTCCAGGTGTTTTCATAGATATTTTACATTTTGTTTTTCAAATTTTGGTCCAGTAGTATTCATTTTATTCTAGTTAATCTTTTTATGTTGTTCAAAATGTCAACAAATGGAATAAAACAGGGGGACGGGGGGGGGGCCGGGCGCGGGCGCAGAGGAGAAAACCTTAAGATGATGTGCAAATTTGTATTTACTATCCTTTCTAAATATACTATTTGTTTTAATACTTAAATCTTACAATTAGTGAAACATGTCATCTATCTATACTAGATGATTAATTCTCTAACCACTATTTGTTGAGAATGTGAATGTTGTAAGAGTTGTCATGCTTTCGTAGTCCTCTGAATGATCTCCAAGATATTAACCTATAAAATTTATTCTTTTGTGCTTCAGTATCCTAATTATTTTCTTATATGATCAATGTTGGACTTCGAATCACTCTTCTATGACATTAGGACTTTAATATGCATTCTCAAATATCTTGAGGGCTCCTTTTTTTTTTTTTTTTTTTTCTGGCGCCGAAGCTATCTTTTCAAGTTTTCCTCATTTGTAATCAAACATGTGATCCAAAAAGAAAAAGCAGATATGCTCTATGAAGTCATAAGACAAGCTAGGAGAGGTCTATATTTTATCTGCCATACAATGAAGGGCAAGGGATTTTGCTAACCATTGATACTCCACAACCATTTATTTCGATTTTCTGGACTTTGATCATATATAATTCTTGATCTACATAGATTTTATTGAATTCTGGCGTCATTTATCCGTTGAACGACCAGGCCTATTGGCTTTACTCCATCTATAAAGGCATCAAAGCTGATCTAACATTGGTGTTCGAAAAGGAAGCTTATCAATGTTGATTTTTTTTTTTTTTTTCCTTTAGAGAATCTATTAAGACCAAATTAATCCGAAGCATGTGTGTAACAGATTGACATAATAATGTTGCTGGTAATTAGTTTTAATATTTGTTTTAGTGTTCTCCAAAACAACCCGAAATGTCAAATTTAAGTTCTTCGACACTGCAAGATGCATATGGGATCTAAGTAAACATGAGTGGGACCCAATTTCGCCACATGTAGGTATCTCCTTTATGATTGTCTATTTATCTTTTTTTGCACACTCATTTTAACTTCATTCACTTCTTTCATGTAGTTTTCTGGATTTGCCGAGTAAACTATTCATATTCATCCCAAATGTGGAATTAGTGGGATCAGTTTCTCCAACAGTAGTTTGTAATTTTTATTTTAATTTTTATGTCTTTTCACATTCTAAGGACTACTAATGTACTTCGAGTGTTTTTTTGGTGAGAATATAGATGAACTACGAGTGGCTTGATCCCTTAACCAGGTACGTAGGCAGCCTAGCTTTGGCAGGTCCAGCCACAAATAAATAACACAATTTTTTTTTCTTTATCGAGTTTGGTGTTGATATGTTGATGGCTTTGTATCA
>JAFMPE010073089.1:427-14481 GCA_024759925.1 Ficus religiosa
AAATAAAAAGTCCTTATTTATGAAAGTCCTGTTGATGTTTGTAATCGCTATTACTTAATAGATTATTCAATAAACGGCCATGAACCCGTGGTACAAGTTTTAATGAAGTCATATTATAATTGTCTAAATTATATTTTCATTTTAATTTTAATTAATTGGTAAACAATTAAATTAGTAAAATTGTAAAATTGGATCAAACAGTTACGTTGGGTTTTGACTATTGAGCTTCTACGGAGGCGTATTTTTTTAGGAGGAAATTACCTAAATAACCACCTTTTTTTTTTCCATTTATTAACAAACATGACACAAGTTCTCCCTTCATGATCATTATGATACAAACTTTAGTTTTATTAATATCTAAATTATATCATATTAATCTAGTATTAAATTTTATGTCATATTGATACAATGATATTTAAATTTATGTCATATAGGTGCTTTCCCTTATTTGAAGTTGCTTTACAACGTAGTGAGTCTTTGGAACAAGCGTATGTAAACAACTTTGGCTTTAGGCTTTTCAGTTTGTTTTTTAGTTTTATTTTCTGATCCTTGGGATTGAATCTTCCACTCTTCTATTGTTGTAGAACTTCTATAATTTTCCATTATCATTAATAAATATCTAGTGGTGGGCATTATATATTTATTAGTTCACATTTGAGAAACCTCGTTTGGTGTCGCCGGGTGCTTGCAGAGAGAATGTGTTTCATATATAATTAGCAAAGGAAAATGCTGGCTCGTGAGACAGGGACTCATTAAGGAATTTTTTTTTTTTTGTTTTTAATTATTATTATTTTTTAATCGGTAAAAACTCACCTCTTTAAGAAACTACCTAACCTACACATTTTTGAACGCTTGTCAAACATTGAATTTTGGAATTACCAAACATAAGCCCTTAACTACCTAACCTAAACATGAATTTTGGCAATACCTCTATAGTATTTTAGTGCATCTCTATAATATAAACCTAACAAAAATAATCCAATGATTGATATTTTATACAGGTCCTCTTTGTTGCAGTGTTGTATAAGGATGCGTTTGGCCAACCAGTTTGGACCTGAGTTTTTCATCTCAGTTTTTATCTTTTTTTAAAGAGTCAACAAAATTATAAATAATTTTAAAAAATCAACCAATTCCAACTTAAAAATTCTGTTTTCAACCCATGCACCAAACGCAAGTTAAGTTCATCGTTATTTTTATAACTTTAGTGTTAAAGTTCACAATTACATCGTTCAATTTCTATATGTAAATTTTTTATTTTACTGTAATTTAAAAGTTTGTCGTAATTTATACGAACTTAATGTTCATAATTTATAAGTTCTATTTCAAAATACGTAAGTCATCATACTCCCGACACAATTAAAAAAATCGTTGTCTGTTGATTGGGGAAAAGTAAGCGTCCAATGATGGAATGCCCGTTAGTTAAAAATAAATAAATAATTAAATTACTCGTTTGATCTTTATATATTTATTTATTTTTTGTGACTAAAAGGTTTTTGAACTCTTTAAAAAGATGTAAAATTATTTTTTTTGTTAATAGACGTTAATAATTTAATGTAAAATATAAGGTAAATCATGCATGAGGTACAAGGTAATTAAGGGGAAAAAAATTAATACACCTAAAGGGAACATGTTTTACTGTTTAAAGGTAATTAAGAAAAAAATTTAGATGATTCAATTTATATGTTAAAAGAAAGAATGGGGCTAGGCAGTTGTGTTTCTCTGATTTTTTTATTTTATTTTTATTTTAATGATTATTATTATTATTATTTAGATGTGGCTCTGCTTCTCTTATTCGATAAGACTGGTAGAAAAAAAATGTCTAGTGGGTTGACTTGAGGTCATTGAACTAAGAGCACAAAAGGTTGGTAGTCTGGTTTTCGACTGTTGGAGAGATTAGTTCTTCAACCACATCATTAAACTAGTCGTCTGATCAGGCTGTTACCGTTTGATTATGGCAGATCTACTTCTGTCTCCAGTTTTAGATGTGATCATCCAGAATCTAGCAACTTGTTCCATGGGATGGCTTGGGAATAGGTGGAATGTTGATGACAACATCAAAAAGCTACAGCACACTTTACCCATGGTTCAAGCTATTCTTGAAGATGCAGAAGAGCAACAGGCCTCCAATACAGCTGTGAGAATTTGGTTGTTGAAGTTCAAAGAAGTCGCTTTTAGTGCTGAGGACCTGCTTCTATATTTTCAAAGAGAACTTAATTTCAGGACCAGGCTTGTTTGGCCTAAATTAGCAGACGAGATTAGTGAGATGCTTCAGGCATTGCAGATGGCCTCGGAAGAAGGGCTGAGCCTGAATTTGAGGGAGAGAGTTGCGGGTCATGACAAAGAGTGGGATAGAAGAGAAACAAGCTCGTTCGTTGTGGAAGCTGAAGTCTATGGAAGAGATGATGATAAAGATGAGATAATCAAGCTGTTGTTATCTGGTAAAACTACCGGCGGAGGAGGAGAGGCGTCATGCATCTCGATAGTAGGGATTGGAGGGATGGGAAAGACGACTCTTGCACAGTTAGCGTATAATGATGAAAAGGTAACACGACACTTTGATGTTAAGGTGTGGGTTTTTGTTTCTGACCAATTTGATGTCAAAAAGATAATGACCACTGTGATAGAGTCTCTCACTAAAGCCGAATGCCGTTTCTCGAGAATGGAGGCACTACACTCAGAAGCGAATAGCTTGTTATGTCGTAAACGATATTTGATTGTGTTAGATGATATTTGGACAGAGGATCAGGATGATTGGCACAAATTGCGACCATTGTTTAGGGGTGGTATTGATGGAAGCAAAATACTAATCACAACACGCAGTCGAAGAGTTGTGTTAGTTACAGACTCCCCAACCATTCCATATTATTTGAAAGAGCTGTCTGAGGATGCTTGCTGGGATTTGTTTAAGCGGCGTGCTTTTCAACGAGGAGAGGAAGATCAGCACCAAGCACTTCTGCCTATCGGACAACAAATCGTCAAGAAATGTGGAGGAGTCGCACTGGCTGCAAGAACCTTGGGAAGTCTTATGCGCTTCAAAAGGGACAAGATAGAGTGGATGTTTGTAAGAGATAGTAATCTGTGGAACTTGGAAGAATGCAAAAGTGGAATCCTACCAGCTTTAAGGTTGAGTTACTTTCATCTACCCCGGCATCTAAAACGTTGCTTTTCATTTTGCGCGTTATTCCCCAGACATTATGAATTTAAAAAGGAGAAGTTGATCCATTTGTGGATGGCTGGAGGCTTTATTGAAAGCAGCACCAAGAACAGGGGAAAAGAGCCGGAGGATGTTGGCAATGACTACTTCAACGATCTTCAATGGATGTCCTTTTTCCAAGAAAAAAAGCAACATGAAAACGGTGGCGTCATTAGATACAAGATGCATGATGTCATTTACGATCTTGTGCAATCTGTTACTAACTCAGAGTACACCATACTAGATCGAAGTAATGCAACTCCACCTAGTTTTACACAACTTCGTCATTCATCCGTGGTCTCTGATTTCAGATCATCTATGGTACTTCCGGAGGAGTTATACCAAGCAAATCACTTGCGAACTCTGCTGTTGTTTAGTGGAGGTAATTTTGAGGTTGTTCCACAAAGATTATATTCAAGCTGTAAATCTTTGTTTGTGCTTGATTTGAATGGCTCAGGCCTCAAGATTTTGGATGGCTCCATTGGATCCTTATTGCTTTTGAAGTACCTCGACTTATCTCATACCGTTATTAGGAAGTTACCATCCGAAATAGAAACTCTAAGTCAGTTGGAAACGCTAAACCTTTCTAATTGTTGCCATCTGGAAGAGTTACCTAATCTAACAAGAATGCTTTCCCTCAGACATCTGAACAATGATGGCTGTAAAGCATTGACTCGGATGGTAAACGGTTCTCTTCTCACCACAATTATAAAGCCTTCTCAGATTCAAACGTTGCCATTGTTTGTTATGGGTGGGGTTGTAGACCAGATCTTTTTGACAGGTCTCAACGTACGGGGCAGTTTGAAAATCACACACTTAGAGAATGCAACACATTGGTTCTCTGGATTAAAGGTAAAGGAGGGACTTGAATGTTTGGGTTTATATTGGGGGTCTGATGATGGTTGCCCCAACATAAATCCTGAAGGGGAAGATGTTGTAAGCAAATTTGATGAAAGAACACGAACTCAGTCATCAACGCCATCACAAGAGATCCAGATTGATCCACAGGATGGAGAACAAGTTCTCATGAAAGTTCAGATGTTCAACTGCAATCTTAAAAGACTGCTTGTCAAAGGATACCCGGGGTACAAGTTTCATGGTTGGAAGATTCCGCTTACTTTGAAAGTCATTGATCTGATCAGTTGTAGACAAAGCTTTCATCTTCCTTCGCTTGGGAATCTCCAGTTTCTTACTAGTCTTTCACTGCAGAAAATGCCTGGAGTGAGTTGTATTGGCATAGAGTTCTACTGTGAAGGTAACGAGAAGCCATTCCCAGTGCTCAAAGAGTTAGTCCTCGTTGATTTTCCTAATTTGAAAGAATGGTTGAGTCCACATATCGATGGAGAACTTTTTCCCAACTTGAGCAAATTAACACTTCACAACTGTCCGAAGCTAAATGTATTGCCGCAGATTTCATCTATCCAACATTTGGATTTGGTGGAATGCAATGCAATTTTAGTTCAATCTTTCTTTCAAAACCAGACGTCCCTTGAAACACTTACTGTTGAGAAAGTCAAAGATTTGTTTTATTTCCCAGATGCATTTCTTTCAAACAATCGACTTAGATCTTTGGAGATCAAATCGTGTCCTTCGCTTCGTTCACTACCTCGTGACTTGGGAAATCTAGCTGCTTTGAAATCCATGACAATTCGATGGTGTGAACGGCTCTCCTCTTTGCCACAAAGCTTGCAGAACCTCAGTGCTTTGGAGTTATTGGAGATCAGTAATTGCGACAGTCTATCCTCTTTGCCAGAGGGTGGGAATGGAGGCTTAAGCAACCTTCGAACTTTGTCAATCGAGAACTGCAACAACCTGACTTCGCTCTCTATGGGGTTTGAACATATGACATCTCTTGAACTCTTGACGATTATGTTTTGTCCACGTGTTTCTGCATTACCATGGACGGTCAAACACCTCTCTTCCCTTCGAAGCTTGAGCATCTTGTTCTGTTCACAACTCATGTATCTACCTGAAGGGCTTCAGAACCTGAGTGGACTGCAAAGCCTGGAAATCAGAAGATGTCCGAACCTAAAAGTCTTGCCAGATTGGATTGAGAAGCTTGTTTCATTGAGATCTTTATCAATCTCGGGTTGCCATAATCTTCGACGTTTACCCGAAGGCATAAAGTGTCTTACTTCACTGCAACATCTGTCAATCCAAGATTGCCCTGACCTTGTATCAAGATGTAGAGAAGAAACGGGCGAGGATTGGCCAAAGATAGCTCATGTCCTTTATAAACTCATTGAATCACCGAGCCTCAAGCGTCCGAGGGAAGAAGGCAGCAGCTCTTCAACGTAGACCAAATCCAAGACTTTACTAATAACTGAGTAAGCTACTTCTGGTCCATCATTTACTAATATTAGCGCATTGTTATTTGATCGTCGATATAAAATTGGAACTATTTTTTGTAAAACACAGTTCTCGTTTTTTTTTTTTTTGTTTTTTTTTGTTTTTTTTTCCTGTTATAAGATATATACAAAATAGACACCGACAGTTTATCAGTTTGGCTATGCTGAACTCGAATATCTCTTGTTCTTTCTTCATTTCTTGTTAAGATATTTCTTATCAGGACTTGTTAACTATTATTTACAAGCACATATTTTTCAAACATTATATATGTCTTCCCCAGATTTTAAATAGAATACTAAAGACATATTTTGTGAAGTTAATTTAGAATAACAAACATTGTTTAGTAACAATCTTCGATGTCATGTATCGGTTCTCCCTATGCATGAGAAGCTTGTTTTGTGAATTTTGTTCAACATGTAATAAGTGTGTGGCATGGAAATATTAGCAGAAAATGGAAGGTATCAACTGGTTTCTCATTTAGGAGGAGCAAATGAGGTTGACCTCAAAATAGCAATATTTGAGTTTACTGTCAAAACAAAATCATTTGATTTGTGAATAAGAATATAAGGTCACAGAAATTTAGCTTGAAATATGGTTTTTCAATTAATTAAGCGAATCTTTAATATGGAATATGATTCTTATTTTTTTTCTGTTATTATTATTATTTTTTTTCTGGTTTTGTGATCTAATTGTCTTGACTTTGGTAGACTAAAAGCTCGTGATCAACTTTGTTTCTTACAGCAAGACAACTATGGAGTTCGGTTCTAAGCTTTTGAACGGCCTTGTTATCTTGTCTTATGGTTGTGAAATCTCTTAGTCTCAGCTTGTTTGCAAATTTATGGAGCTACAGGATAAATGATGATATAGAAGACAACGTTATCGATCCATTGTAAGTCCCTGTCTTTAACCAGCAATTGGTGGCATATCATTTCAGATTTTTAATATCGGTTTCACTAACGGAGCATTTTTGATTTGTTGCATACAGTGTCCAAGATTCTTGCTTCAGTTAACTTCTTTTCTCCGGATAATTTTCTCATGTTTTGGAGCCACAATTTTCAGAAGACATTTCTAGCATTTTAGAGGTTGCATGTTTCTATTTCAAGTTTGATGTTTTCTTCCGAGTTTGTCCCTGCAAGGTTTTAATTAACAAGCTGTTTTCCCTTCCTAAATCTTCTGTAGTTTCTAATTTTAGGCTGTATTTTGAGATTTGTAAGTTCTAATAGCCTCTTTATATTGTTATAACTCTTTTCTTTTCCTTTTTTTTTTTATAAATTAATAAATTTGAAGTAGAGTATTCCATAGGTTGTCTAGTGTGTTCCAACTTAGTTGGAACGTGCTAGATTTCTTGAAGTTTCAATAGTTCTGTCATTTCATTTTAAAGTATAAAAGTTCTTATTAACCGGTGGAGATGCTTGTGTTGATTCTAAAAACTGTTGTTCATGTTGCTGATAAGCAGAATTTATGCTTTTACTGATTTCCGTGTTTGTGAAGAACTAAGCAAATCAAGTACGGGTAAACTCGACTTGAAACTGATTGTCTCATTTCTAGATGTACTATTCCATGGTTCATAAGATCCAGAAACAGCACCAAGTTTTTTTTATAAGCACCGAAAGGTTCGGTTTACTAATGTATTGATCGTCCAAAATACACTGCTGTTAATGAATAGGTATTCACAAACAGAAGTTTTACCTCTATTATCTACATGTTTTGTAACAAAAAAATGTCTCTGTTCATGAGATTTCTACTCCTGACTTGTTCATAACAGGTACAGACTGTATCTCTGTATATATATGAAGCATTATTACAGCCTAGAATGTCCAAGTATAACTAGAGCTCTGTGTTGCTCACATATTTATTTATTTTTTCTTTGAATATTAACAATACTTATAAGTTTTTAGTTCACTTAACACCGAAAGACTTTAGTATCCTACCGTCTAAGTTTACTGTGTCTTTTCACCAAATTACTTGATTATTTTTCTTTTTTCAATATGGCAGTACTTGAGTTTTAATTGGAGTTAAAGGCTTACTCTCGTTTGTTTGAAAGAGTCGTTGCTTCGTATTACCTGTCTATGAAAAACTCTTTAGAGAACTGAAAGCAAAAGGTTTTCGTGTTGATAATAATAGTAAAAAAATTTTGAGTCATAGTCCGCAGTGTTGATAATAATAGATTTTTTTTTTTTTTTTTTCAAGTCCAAAGTTTTGCTCCTCATTTACGGCCCACGCTCAAATCAAGTTGATTTTTTTTTTTTTTGGGCAAAAATTGATTATGGTATTGATTGGAAGTGAGATTCAAACGGATCTTTGATTTCAGATATCAAAAAATTGTAATTGCCAAGAGCTTTTTTAAGGACTACATTATTAATGGGCAAAAATGCTTGGACAATAAAATGGTGCAGATAAGCCAGAAATTTTAGTTGTAGAAACGGTTTAAAGTACTCTACCCCTCATTCAAATGAAGGTAAGATCACTTGTTTTGGATTCGGTGGCGCGTGTTGGGAAGGTTCCTTGGGAGGCAGAGAATTTCAAAGTGGAAGTGGAGCACTCGTTGCGAGATTTCAGTCTCCGCTAGTTTGCATGGACTAGGACGACCAGTAATGTTGTTGCTTATAACTTTATTTGCTTGCTGGTGGTTTCTCCTGCTGGTTTTAGCTTTGGGGAGGTTTATTAGTGCTTTTCCTTCTCTCGGCCTTGGTCGGCAGGCTGCCGTTGTGGCTAGCCGTTTGTGTGCTTTTTTTTTTTAATTATTATTTTGCTCTTCCACTCGTTTATTGAATGCTTTAACAAGAAATCAAAAAGGACATACCTCTTATTTAATCAAGCTATTAAAAACTGATAATTTAACTAGGTGGTTCCTTGAAAAAAAAAAAAAAAAAAAGAAAGAAAGAAAGAAAAGAAAAGAAAACGTGTGCAAACTCTGTATTATTTTGTTTTGTTACGTTTTTTGGCCTCTATTTGCGTTAATCTTTTAGCAATGCCTCTATATACTTCGGCTAGGGAGCAAAAATTTCAAGCCTAGACAATGTAACATTTTTACTAGTGGACAGGAGTGAATAAATCTGTATGTATGTTGTAAATAAATGTGTATTTTTCACATATATAATACTACTATATTTTATCAAGTGGGATATGGATTTCATTACAATAAGGAAACTACTATGTCTTTAGCCATGTGTTCATTTATGAGGAGATCAGAACACAAAACAACAAGATAAAGTCATTAATTCGAATCTTCTTATAATAAGAACACAATAAGTAATCCAACCACAAATCTTCTACGTTACACAAATGATTCAGAAATCTTCTCATGACCATTCTAGTTTGAAGAACTGCTGGCCTCTTCACTCGGGCACCATTGCGCAGGCGCTCCGATGTGCTTGTATGGAACATGAGCTATCTTTGGCCAATCTTCACCACTCTGTTGCCTACACCGCTGAACAAGTTGCGGACAATCTTGAATTGACAAGTGTTGGAGAGCGCTGAGAAGTTTAATTCCTTCGGGTAAGCACGTGATATTACAACAATCTGAGATTGCTAATGATCTCAATGAAACAAGATTCTCAATCCAATCTGGGAAAGCTTGTAAACCAGGACAGCTTCTGATTTCTAGAGTGTGAAGAACATTGGGCCGCTGTAATTCTTCCGGTAGAGACACAAGTTTTGGACAGCTTATGATGGTCAAACTTCGAAGGGAAGAAAGGTACTCGATGCCTGACGGTAGTATATAAAGACTTGGACAATACATAATGGTCAAGTTCTCAAGAGAAGTAAGGAACCGGAATCCCATTGATAACGAAGTCAAGTTGTTGCAGTTTTCAATGGACAAAGTTCGAAGATTGCCCAAACCTTGAGTCTCATTCTCCGGAAAACATACTAGACTGTGGCAATCGCTGATCTCCAAGGACTCCAAAGCATTGAGGTTTTGCAAGCATGGTGGCAGAAACGCAAGTTGTTCGCACCACCGAATTGTCAATGATTTCAGAGAAGTAAGGCTCCCTAGTTCAGGAGGCAGAAAACGGAGTTGGGGAAGGGATTTGATCTCTAGTAAAGTGAGAAGAAGGTTGTTTGAAGGAAATGAACTGGGAAAACATGGCAAATCATTGACTTTCTCAACTGCAAGATTTCTGAGAGAGGTTAGATTTTGAAAGGAATGAACTAAGACTCTCCGGCAATCACGCAATTCCAGGTGTTGGATAGACAGAATTACTGGCATGGCAGTCAACTGCGGGCATTTGTTGAGAACTAATTTTTTCAAGCTGGGGAAAGCGTCTCCACCGATATCTGGACTTGACCACTCTTCCAAAATAGGGAAATCAACGAGGACTAGTTCTTCAAGAACTGGGAATGGCTTCATGTTTTTTCCGTAGAACTCTTCCTCAACTTGCCTCACTCGATGCATTGCTTGCAGCCAAAGATTTCTAAGAAATCTTAGATTCCCAAGGATCGGAAGATGCTCAGCTTTTCTACACTCGATCAAGTGAACCTCTTTGAGATGGAAATTAGTTGTATGAAGAGGAAATATGGTACCCGGATATCCATGTATAACTAGTCTTTGAAGATTGTGGTGTGGTTGTAGGTTCTTGAGGACCCGTTCTCCCATTGAAGCATCAAGTTGAAGCCCTTGAGATGAGCTAGCCTGGTGAATCTCATTTCTTTTTTGAAACCTCGCTATATCAGATTCCTCTTCCGGATATATGCTTGGGCGATGATCCGCATCATCATTTCCCCAATATAATCCCAAAGACTCGATCCCCTTCTTTTCCATCAAGTTAACGACTCTTGCATCTTCTTCTTGTACATTCTCCAAATGTGTGATTTTTAGGCTTCCCTGAAGCTGGTTAAGCTGTCCTAAAAACATGATGTCAGCAGGACCACCTACAACGAGCAATGGCAATGTTCGAAGCTCCTTCGAGCATTTAGCTAGCTTGCTGAGTAGGCGTTCACGCTCTTCTGCAGTAAGAATCTGATTGTGGCGAATCATAGACAAAGTTCCAGTCAAAGCTTCACAACAACCATTGTTTAGATGTCTAAGGTTTTTCATCGGCAATAAGTTTGGCAATTTTTGCAATTCAAAGCAATTAAATAGGTTGAACGTTTGAAGATATCGGAGACGCTGTATGGTCCAAGGTAGGCTCTTAATAAGTGTATGAGACAGATCAAGATACCTCAAACTAGCTAAGAGATCTATGGAGGCATCTAAAGTGATAAGGCCACAACCACTCAAATTCAACACAAGCAAATACTTGAAGCTTGAATAAAATTCAAGAGGGACCTCACAAATATTACCCCCAGAAAATGACAAGAGAGTTCGCAAACTTGATGCTTTGTATAAGTCTCTTGGAATCAAAGATGACTTAAAATCACCAACAACAGATGAGTGACGTATTCGAGAAAAGCTACCTGGAGCTCGAAAATTATTGTGTAGCACGGCGTATTCGGATCCCACAATTGATTGCAAAAGATCATAGATAACATCATGTAACTTGTATCCAATAACAACACCATTGTCATGTTGCTTTATTTCTTGGAAAAAGGACATCCATTGAAGTGTTTTGAAGTACTCACAGCCAACATCCTCATCTTGTTTATTTCGACTGCCGGATTGGATCAAGCCTTCTGCCATCCACATTTGGATCATTTTCTCTTTCTTGATTTCATAGCCTCGAGGAAATACTGAGCAGAATGAAAAGCAACGCTTGAGGTGCGGTGGTAGACGAGAGTAACTCAACCTTAAGGCGGGTAGAATTCCACTTTTGCCTTCATCCAAATTCCAAAGCTCACTCTCTTGTACAGACAGCCACTCCCTTTCCTCTCTTTTGAAGTGCATGAGACTTCCCAAAGTTTTGGCTGCTAACGCCACTCCTCCACACTTCCTCACAATCTCTCGTCCAATGGGCAAGAGATTCTCGTATGCTTCTGCTTCTCCTCGTCGGAAAGCACGTTGCTTGAACAAAGTCCAACAAGCATCCTCAGACAAACCCCTCAAATAATACGGAAATGTTGGGCAATCCATCATGAGCGCAACTTTTGTACTACGAGTCGTGATCATAATTTTGCTTCCACAAGTCCCACCCATAAAGAGTGGTCTCAATTTGTCCCAATCATCCTCATCTTCTGTCCAAACATCATCTAACACAATTAAGTACCTCTTCTTGTGCAATAAGCACCATACTTCCGAGTGCAGTGCATTCATATTTGAGGAGTGACATTTATCTTTGGTGAGACACTCAATTATTCTAATCATTATGGTTTTCGCATCAAAGTGATCAGAAACAAAAACCCATAATTTAACATCGAAATGTTGTGATACCTTCGGATCATTGTACGCTAATTGCGCGAGGGTAGTCTTTCCTAGGCCTCCCAAGCCTACTATCGGAATGCAAGACACACTTCCTTTCTCAACACCATCACAAGACATTGATAACAACTCAACTATCTTCTCTTTATCTTCCTCTCTTCCGTACACTTCGGATTCAACAACGAAATAGCTAGTTTCCCTCTTATCCCACTCTCTACAAACTCTACTTTTCTCCCTCAAATTCAACTGAAGCCCCTCATGAACAATCATATCCAACTCACGGAGCGAATTTCTCACCTTGTCCGCCCATCCTGCATCCGTGATTCGATCATCATAAACGCCAAAGTCGAGAATCAAATCTTCAACGTCATGGCCAACGTCTTTGAGTTTGGACAGCCAAATTCTCACAGCCATGTTGGTAGCTTGTTGCTCCTCGGCATCTTCGAGTAGCGCTTGAACCATCGGCAACTTGCCATGCAGCTTTTCGACGTTGTCCTTGACATCGAGCATGTTCGAGAGCTTTTCCAAGACGGGAGAAGCTAATTTGTCGAGGAAAACCTGTAGAATTGGAGGTAGAATTATGTCTGCCATTGTTGTGGTAACAAAAGGATCAGAGGGTACTATGATCAATTGAATGATTGTTTTTTATCAATAAACTAGTACCACACAATGTTACAACAAATGATAATGTGACTAAAAATTTTAAAAAATAAGAACAATAATTAGAAAAAATAAATAATTACTCCAAATTACACCGAATTGTCAAATAATTACTCCAAATAATTACTCCAAAGTCCAAAGTCAGAGATATTTTTCTTCCTTTGACACTATATTCTAGCAGAGCAGTTGTACCATTTAGCTGACAACTCATTTTGTGGTCCATACATGTCTTTGTGAAATTGACATTAATTTTTGTCATCATTTGCAACTTAATTTGTTGATTTTTTTTTTTTTTTCTTGATCAACACATAAAATTCATCTACTGGCATTCTAATGAGAATTAATCAATTCTTATACGTTAATTTGAATAGCCAAAAAAAATGGTAGTTGTATTTTTTTTTTTTTTTGTACTGACCAAAAAAGTGAATCTTTGGTGTCGTTACATCTCCTATCTCTTTCATCCCTATTAAAATCATAGAACCTAACAGACAGGAAACGACCTAATGTAACGACCCCTCACTGATAGTTACAGTCGACATTTCTTTTTAACATCCATCTCCCATAAAATTGTGAAAAATAATAAACTTGAAATAAAAATTTTGACTTATCGGAAAATTTTACTTAAATAATTTTAGAAAACTATCAAAGTTCTTTAAAAAAAAAAAAAAAAAACTTATCAAAATAATTTTTGTAATGAATATAAATTCTCAAAATCATATCACGAAATAAAATTTAAGAAAGTCCATAGAAATCCTTAAATCAAAATAATAATAAACGAAAGTCCCAAAACTTTATTTGAAATCAAAAGTATTCATCTCATGATTATTCCTTCCGTTTTTCTATCACACATTATCTCGCTTCCGCTCCAAGTTCCTCCAATACTACATTTTACTCTTTTCCTTTATTTGCAACATTCTTTATCTGCAACATTAATTAACTTACATAAGCAAAAACTTAGTAAGACACTTAAATCGCACAAACGTAAATAAACATTTTTCTTTTGTCATCATAAGCATCATCATAAATATAAACATCATTCAAAAACTTTTTAACTTTGAAAACCGTCATTTATTGGGCCTAGCATTGTATCATCATAGCGTGCTAGTCATGAAAGGAGTAGGGTGTAACGACCCGCCAAACACAGGCCATTACCATACATGCGTACATACATACATACATACTTAGCAAAACACAGTGGAAATTTTTTTTTTTTTATACAATACTTATAAAATATGTCTTAAATAAAATATTCACATAATAGAAGTACTTAAAGATCAAAACGCGAAGCGGCTTCTCTTCCCACGATTTCACAGTATGCCCCACCACGCTTTGCCACCTTGTACCATACATTGCTGACAGGTTGCTTACCTACAGCATAAACGTAAGACAGTGAGCTTTCGCTTAGCAAGTACAACTATTTACACCACGACATACACATAACAACTCATAGCATCGTTCATAATAGCATAACCTAACAATGCCTAGCACATGCATGGTCCAGTTATGCTCACATTTTACTATCTTTACTCATTCTTATCTTACTTATCTTTCTTTGGG